>LLKJ01000246.1:0-11982 GCA_002242865.1 Clarireedia sp. CPB17
TATCAACCCTCACCACCCCCCTACACCCACTCTCCGCCCCACCCCCCCACTTCCCCTTCCACGCCCTCTCCCTCTCCAGCGCCTCCTCAAACGCCCTCCTACACTCCTCCGGCAACTCATTCTTGATCTCATCACTCACATTACTCAGCCCATTAAACCCTATATCGTAGCCCTCGCTATCCGGACCCGGGATACCATACAGCGCCGAGCTCGGGGACTCGAAGTACGTGTCTACGATCATGTAGTTGCGGGAATAGATGGGTTTGACGGGTGGAAGATCAGTGGGGTTGGATGAGGAAGAGGGAAGGTTGTCGTCGATTTGTTCCCAGCGCGCGTGTGTGGGCTGCATGGATTTCGGGTACTGCATTATGTTTGTGTGGGGGTCGTAGACGCCGTTGTGGGTTTGGTGACGGGCGACTGCGATGGCGGAGTTGAAGCGGCTGGGGAGGAGGTGGGTTAGTATTTGTGGTGGTGTGATGGTAGAGGGGACTGGGGAGACAAACCTAGCTTCTCGAGCATGCTCCAACATCCAATTAACGTCGTTGATCATAACCTTTCTCTTCTTTCCATCCATTCCCTTGCCCATTTGTGTCGGCACAGTGGGTTGTCCAGAATGATACACCGAGCTGGCTCCGTGCCATGCTACATATTGGTTCTTGTTGTAAGACTCTCCTTCTTTGATTGCATCATTTGGATCAGCCAATGTGCCCTCTTCCACTCCTTCTTCTCTTGCTTTCGTGACTTCGTAATCGTCGGTAATCCGTTTCCCTCCCACGATGATTTGCGCTCCGAATTCGCGGAAGACAGATCGTGCGGTAACGATACCGATCGCGCGACCTTTGTAGGAATGCGGTATCAGTTCCCGATCAATCATATCCTTCTTCTCATCTTCATCAATAATGATCTTATAAAGCCTCTTATGTTTCGCGAAAAACAGATAAGAATCTCTGAATCCCACACAACGCGCTGGTTCCGTCGACAACATGTATAATCTCTTTCCCCGTCCATGCACAGTAAAAGTTCTACATCTGTACTCCCGTCCATCTTGTAAATACCCCAATTTATCAACTTTCTTCTCGCCCTCCGGATCCTCGGGCAACACGACCTCATCATCTATTACATCCATCATGTTCCCCTCCTTGTCCACTGGCTGCTGCGTAACATGCGACGGCCCACCTCTTCGCGCCCAGCGGCCCCCACCCCGTCCAAACCCACCGCGACCTCTCCCGCGTCCACGACCCGGCGTAGTGACCTCGGGCGTTCCACCATCATCTAGATCCCATCCTGGAGGTTTAATCTTGGGCGGACGCCCGAGTCGGCGTTTGCGCACGACGGGCTCGGGAATGGGCGTGGTGGGAGCAGAGTTGCCGTCGCTTTCGTTGCCCTCTTCCTCCTCCTCCTCTTCTTCTTCGGCGGGCTCGTCTTCTTCCATTGGCTCCGGGGTGCCTGCGTCGGAGGCGGGGGCTTCGTTTATAATCTCATCTTCGGGGTCATCGAAGGTTTGGGGGGTGTTTTCTATTTGGTTGGATTTGTGGTTAGATTTTTGTGGTTTGGGAAGGATTGCGACTGCAATTTTATCGGAAACTCACTCAATGCCGCAGCAGCATTTTTCGCAGCTGCTCTGCCTGGTCTTCTACCCATTTTGAGGATGTGGTTGATGCTCAATTGGGGTACTTTTTTGATGGGTTCGAAAGATTGTAACGAGAGATCGCGCTTCTGGACGCGAATTGAACCCGCTGCTAGTCCAACCTAGTCTAGATTGAACTGGACTCAAGCTAAGCCGATTTGAGAATTCACATTCACGTGATCACAATCGTACCCACCAATCTTTCCCATCTTTTCTTCCATACATTTATCTACTGCATGCATGTTTCCTCGGTGAGACCCAAATCACCAGATGCATATTCTCGTTTCTATTTACAGAATCTGGGATTCTTCAATACTCGGTATGTGGGTTATTGACATCAGGCCGACTTATTTCTGGGTCAGTCATGCTCATGCTTCGTGCTCACCTGCACTTTTCGGCTTAAATCGGACCTATCCTCCTCATGAATCACCAGGCCCATGAAACTTGTATCTTGCGGTCTGGAACGGGCAGCGGTGGTAGGTAGGAATGATTTCTTAGATGTACAACACATGCAGCAAGGCTTCTACAACTACTGCGAGAGCTGTGTTTCGATACAGATTTTCGTCTGTACGTGCCCGTCGGAGCTTCGTGGTGGTTCGCATGGCATGGATGTTTGTTTTATATGGGTCACGACAGGTAGATACGAGTCGATGGGTGGAATATCTTGTGTCTGTATGTCTTGTGATACTTGAGGCGAGATACTGCGCCATGGAAGCAATCATGTAGGTAGGTAGGGCAGATGTTCTTGTCCCTCGTTGCGATCTCAGTAGAATTCAGGAGATACTGTAGCAATAGCCCGATTACCGAGCCTCCCAAAAAGCTATATCTGAAAGCCTCAAATGCACAAAACATTCGATTCTGTTGTCACACGGCGGGGAGCTGGTGTGGATTTCGAGATTTGCGGATTGGAGAACATACTCGCTGCAATGTACAAAGTATTGTCAAACAATCACTTAATCAGGCATACCGCATCCCAAAGTATCGTGAAGTAGCCCAAGTCTTAGGTCAGCAGTCGTCTGTTTCGTTGAGGTTGGATGAACGCAGCTCGTATTAGAATACAAGAAGTAGTTAGCCTCGGTAGGCCACTGGGCTGAATACATAGTTTTGGTAAGTGGTACTGCTTGTAATGACCTGTAATTTGCTCTTGTTCTCGTTTGGGTACTTGTTGGCGAGTGAGGCTTCTTCAGCTTGAGACCTGGGGAGTTTCGTGACGTTCGTGAGGTTCACATGGCAAAGGGACTGGAACTACAGAGTAAGGGGTAACTCAAGGGTGACTCAAGGGTAGAGTGTACGATGTATCTACGGGGCGAGCGGGGCAAAGGGTGTGTACTCTGTACAAGTACAAATACCGCTATCCATTGGGTACGGAGATATTATGGCCATAGCCATACTGTGTAGCCATAGCTGCCAGCATCTTGTGCTCTTTCGTAGCTCACCGTCCACAAACCAGATATGTTTCCGAATTCGACCTGGTCTCCACCCGGTCTCAGTCTCCATGGCTTTTCGTTCAAAATTAGAGTTTGTGCATTTGTGTATCGACTATCGAGGGAGGGTACTTGTAGGTAGGACTAGGTCGTTGGATCGGTTGAATTATGACGTTATGCGGTTGGATTGCGGAATCGTGGCCGATAGCATTTTACCAAGGATACCAAGGAAAGTAAGCTTCCCATGTGAGATCGAGAAGGAGGATGAGGATATACCCACCCGTCTGGCTGTGCATGAGAAAGAGGAAGATATTGGGTCACAGGGAGGAAGGCTATCAAACATAGTGCCGACGGTCTAGAGTAGTTGCAGCAACAAGAGCGCCAAAGTTGAGTCAGGACACAAAAGCAGAGGCACGATACATATGTAGGTACACTTCATGTACACGGTATCCGTCGCCCGAGTAGTTGGGATTCCTCTACCTTTGCATTGGGATGATTGGGATGATTGGGATGATTGGGATTATTGATGGGACTGCTGTTTTGGGTAGAGGAGTATACTTGTATAATTGTCCTTCTTGACAGCTGGTATTTATAAGATCTTCCTGTGGTCATCATTACCATCATCATCATTCTCCACTTGCACATACCACATACTTCATATTTGCACATACTTGTACTGTACTTGTATACCAGTACCACCAGTCCGAGGTCCCTTTCTTGATCTTGTTCGACAGCTTGAGAAGTCCGAAATCCCTCATCCCTCATCCCTCATCCCATCTTCATACCTCGTCCCTCGCCTCCCTTCCCTTCGCCTCTGTTATCAAACTTGCTTTTTCCTCAGGTCGTCCGTTTATCCTTTGGGATAGTACATACCTAACTTGTATCGTTTCCTCCTACGCACTCAGTGATCACTTTAAATATCATCTCGAATTGCCTATCTAGTAGCGGGATTCCGTCTATTTCGATATTTCTTACCCTCATCCGCCCTAGTCAAAGTCAATCTATCAATCAATCAATCTGTTCATGTCAGTTCAGTCCATTAAACCACCAATAAATTCACCCATTCAACCGCCTCCACGATACAAGCGGCCCCCAAAACCCCAGTCTCTTTATTGATTTGCCAACAGCTGAAAAAAAATTCATCGAGTATCGCCCTGTCGTGATTGAATTTCACCGACCATTGAAGAAACATTTGCAACTGCAACTGCAACTGCAACTGCAACTTCACCTGCGTCTGCGTCTGCTCGGCCATCCCTCTTAGAGCCGATTGACAGCTAAAAGGCGAAGAAGAAGCAAGAAGAATTCAAATTAGGCGAGAAAGTTCGCCTTCGTCCGGGGTCTTAGAGTTTAGGTACATTTTCGAACTTTTTCTATGCCCTCGCACTGGCACCACTGGATAACTGATAACCCTACCTGACCTTGTAGCTGGACAAGATCCGATCTCATAATCTTTTCATCTCTTCTCTTCCCTTCTGCAAATCTGCAAATCTGCAAATCTCGAAATCTCAAAATATCGAAACTCCGAAAGCTTTAATTCGCTCCTCAACCTCTGCAGACAGCTTCATCCTTTCGACCTTCGATTCGAAAATAGCACAGGCTGCGTACGAATATCAGGATTCAAGGACTCCCGTTCCGACTGCGGCTCCTTCCTCTTCCATCGCTCCTTCGGTCCTAAGGAATTATCAAATCTCGATACTGCGTACATCACGAAAAGCGAGTACCTCGTCATAAAAGAACTGCGGAACTCTACATCATCGTCGTTTCGCTTTTACATCACGCAGGTACTGGTACAACGGCATCCCTACGAATTTCGATTTTGAATTCGACTACTCTAACGAAACAACATCAACTCTACCTTATAACTCGGGCAGTCTGAGCAGACTGAAGGAAACGATGGCAGGGTCAGAGCACGACTTGCTCAAGCAAGCTACACAGGCAATGATGGCAAGGTACGAACTGGCAGAAAATTCTTGTTACGCTTTCCCTCAACTTGTTGGTCAAAGTCCTGTCGAACATATCAATTTGGTGCTCTCTTCAAGATGAAGAGCGAGGCTATTACAAAGTCCAAACTATGTAGAAGGATGTGGACACTTTTCGTCTCTTCTCTCCCACTATTTCCCCATCACGATGTCATTTGCACATGCTCCGGCTGCAATCGGACTCTCTTGCTTATCGAAGCGGCAATCGGAGTACAAGCAGGGTGCAACTGCATTTTGAAAGAAGTACAAGCAAGGAAGAAGAAAAAACAAAACTGTCGCAGGGAAGAATAAAAAAACTCAATACACCATGCATAGTTTGCATGATTTTTTTGTATTTCTCCTTAGAGAGATGAGGCAAAAATGCTAGCAGCCGTCGACCATCTGATATTCACTTCTGTTTCTTCATGAAAAGTTTACTCGTTCAACATAACGCGATGCATTCATTCAACAACCTTTGGTTATACTTCAATATTGCTTTTGCTGATTTCGTCCACAGCAGAGAGGAGGAAAATGACCACATTGATTCCGATACACCCCGCTCCGGTCTCGCGACCCCACAACCAGATCCTTCCGACAAGCGAACTCCTGGAATAATACATAGCTTCTTTGGACAGGTTGGTGAAGGTTTTTCTTCATATAAAAATCCCTCGCTACATAAAAATCGTCTACCGGAGAGTGAAGCTGAAGACCACTTTCCTTCCCCGCCACAGAACTCCAACACAAATAATGTATCACTGAAAGCCGCTTCAACCTCATCACATGAACATGGAAAGGGTGTGCAGGGAGAGAATAGTACTCCACTGCTCCAGCTCCATGAGCCTTCGGGGACTGCTCAATCACCTGCACAACATCCTTATCCAACACCACCTGTCTCGCACCCACCTTCCTTGCACAAATTGAAGTTGACCGATGAATATTCGGAAGACGGGTGCAATGAGCAAAAGGAGGCGGCCTCTCTAGATCGAGATTGCATTTCGGAATCATTTCCGTCACATGCAAGACGAGGCTCGACTATGACTCCTTTGTCCAGCATCGTCACCCCATCAAATGTTCATGCAAGCGATTTCTCAAATCCAAGCGATCCATCACCCGAGCATTTGTCTAGCACCCCTCCACTTTCACGATTACACTCTGAGTTTCACAAGTCACCCTCTTATGATCGACTCAGGAAGCTAACATGTGATGCGCAAAAGAGCACACCACCTACACCTACACGCGCTTTGTCTATCCAGACGGCACAATCTGATACCAGTGCAACTAGCACAGGATCCGACCAAAATACCAAGCAGGATAGTAAATCAGGCACAGGCGAATCTTCAATTTCATCCAAGTCCGACAGTGTTGCTCCATCTGTAGGAACGACAAAAGGAAAGCTGACCGTGAAGATATTGGAGGGAAGAGGTTTAAAAAAAAGTGTGGATCCATACGTTGTGGTAGTATTCCAACGAAACGAGCTCGTATCCAAAGGACCCCATAGTGATGATGAGGAGGACAACGATGATACGTCACACAGTCCCATGGGTGGAATTCCTATCAGTCGAACCGGAAGCGATTCGGGCCGCCCAATGGCTATTCCTATGAAGAGTCGCCAAAGTAGCAACACCAGTCTTTCAGAATATAGAGATTTCAAGAACAAGGGCCGAAAGCTGTTCACTAGCCCGAAATGGGACACGGACGCCATCTTGTAAGCACCATCAAAAAGTCATTTTACCAGAATAATTCAGCTAACAGATATACAGTGATGTTGTTGGTCCCGATTCGAGAGTGAATGTTACCGTCTATGATCGAGCACAACAGGCAGAAGAATTCCTGGGTCACGTCGATCTCGAGGCAAATCTTGTCGAAAATGATGGTGCGCCAGTCAGGGGCTGGTTCCCACTTTCCGGAAGAGACCATGTCACGACGGGGGTTTCAGGTGAAATCTACGTTGAGATTACTTTCCAACGCACAGAACAGAGACATTACGGCCCAGACGATTTCCAAATCTTGAAGCTCATTGGGAAGGGAACATTCGGTCAGGTCTACCAAGTCCGAAAGAAGGACACTAAGAGAATCTATGCGATGAAAGTCCTTCAGAAGAAGGTTATTGTCCAGAAGAAGGAGGTTGCACACACTGTTGGCGAGAGGAATATTCTTGTCCGAACGGCTACTGGCGACTCTCCTTTCATCGTTGGACTGAAATTCTCCTTCCAGACACCCACAGATCTGTACTTGGTCACAGACTATATGTCAGGAGGTGAATTGTTTTGGCACTTGCAGAAAGAAGGAAGATTTGACGAGAAACGGGCGAAGTTTTATATTGCCGAACTCATCCTGGCTCTCGAGCACCTTCACAAGCACGATATAGTTTATCGTGACTTGAAGCCGGAAAACATCTTATTAGATGCCAATGGCCACATCGCGCTCTGTGATTTCGGTCTATCTAAGGCCAATCTCACCAAGAATGCCACGACCAATACATTCTGTGGTACAACCGAGTATCTTGCTCCTGAAGTTCTCTTGGACGAGCAAGGATACACGAAAATGGTAGATTTCTGGTCCTTGGGTGTATTGGTGTTCGAGATGTGCTGTGGTTGGAGTCCATTCTACGCAGATGATACCCAGCAAATGTACAAGAACATCGCTTTCGGCAAGGTTCGATTCCCCAGGGATACTCTAACAACCGAGGGACGAAACTTTGTCAAAGGCTTGCTTAATCGAAATCCTAAGCACCGTCTTGGAGCTACAGATGATGCCGAGGAGTTGAAGAAACATCCATTCTTCTCTGATATCGACTGGGAAGCTCTCGGAAAGAAGCTGATCACTCCACCCTTCAAGCCAAAGTTGAAGTCAGAGACTGACACATCCAACTTCGATCCTGAGTTCACCAATGCTCTCAACGGCGCATCCTCCCTGAATGCACGTGCAGCTGCTTTGGCCTCGGGTATCGCCACTTCGACCCCCTTGTCGCCTGGCATGCAAGCCAACTTCAAAGGCTTCACGTTCGTTGATGAAAGTTCAATTGAGGAAAACATGCGAGACAGAGTAAAGGAATCATACGACGAGATGGATCATGATACGAAAGGACCTAACGACTGGGAAGATCCATTTGATCTTCCTGACAAATCACGAGCTGACCGAATGAGCGGAATTGTGAGGACGACCACGAATGAAGATGAACGAATGTTCAATGGCGAACATTTCGAGGTATAATAATGAGCATGGGTCTGGATTTGTCACTATACGATTTCTTCAATTTCTTCATGGGGCTCGGTTACTGCATGTCTGCATTCAATATTACTCTTCCTTGATTTGGGTCGTCTTTTTATGACTTTCATGACCTTTCATGACTTTCCTCACACAACACCTTTACATAACTGACGGCATGAATGGTACGAGCATGGTCATTGGCGTAATAATACTGCATTGGGATGGGAGTTACTTGTTTTTTCATGGGTCTGCACATTACATCACAATATCGATCATCATCAATGGCGAGGAGAAGTGATAGGGTGGGGGATATGTGCTGGGTGGAGGTTGGAGAGGCCACATACGGAGGGAGATGCTGAGAACTGGGATTGAAACTTTGTAACTACGTAGCATTCAATTGGCTAGCTACTATGCAATTGGCTAGTAGAAAAGTGAAAGAAAAAAGAAGTCAGTTCTAAAAATCGATTTCCCCTTGTTTCTTTGGAGATGTGAGCGCCCGTTTGGAACGTTCCTTATGTTTACGGGATAAGGACCAGAGAGAGGACTATCCTGGCACTTGAGTGAGTTGCTTGCTCGAAACTGCAGGTCCGGCTCGCCATCTAAGTGTGCGCCGATGAAGTTACCTTTCTTCATGATAAACACTTTCCTTTTCAGCATCATAATTCAAACATCGGCCTCTGCATCTGCATCTGCTTCAAACAACAATAGCGGTGCTTCTTCATATTTCCCGTTTCTAGCACCCACACAAAACTCTACCTTAGTTCCTGGCACCAACTTCAACATCACTTGGACGGCTGCTACTAGCCTCTCCTCGGCCGCAAATGCCACTATCCAGCTCAATTTGAGAGGTATCTGGTCATCTAACAATATTCGTTGCAAAGCCTCCAAGTGACTGGTATTCATTCATCTTCTTCTGGTCTTCCATGTGGATACTCATGTCTAATGGTATGGTCATTCTAGTTGATGTCCAGCTTGGCGCACTTCACTTTGTCTGGTCCATAACATTGACGGGCTTGGATCTACATTTGTCTTCTTAAAGTGTGCCTTTGCTGGTGATTCGGGAAGATGATGGAGAGGTTAGAGTTCTGGTTATTAGGGTATGGGTGATGTGGCTGTTGCTGGGTCTTCTTCAACAGACCGGAGGCGTATTAGACATCTGAGTGATGATCACCGTAGCTGTCATTTTTCGAAACCAGTATCAAAAGCACCCTCTCTCGGCGTGGAAAATCAAATGCAATCACAGCTCCATTGAGCTACAAACAGAAGACAATCGACACGAGATGGAAGATTGTGGTAAGGTTGATCTAGATGCCTTGAGCATCGACAAGGAGAAGAGCTATGAGTTGGAAGGTCGAGCAATCCGGATATGAGAAAGCACTGCACAGGAGAAATGCACACACTTACCCTCCTACAGGGCTATGGTGGCAGATGTGGCAGAATATTGCTACAATCACAGTCTGCGCTACTCAGGCACAGTGAGGGATTGATACGAGTGATTCATTCGGCACGCATCCGGAAATAATCACGAAGGAACCAATGAATAGAGAAGATTTTGCAGATAATCTTGGTCATCATGTGCCCCAACGGCCAGTCCAGCGTACTGGAATTACGGTGGTTTCTTCAAAGTAAAAGAAACATGGTCTGGATAAAATTCCCAAAGTCGGAAACACAATCTGCTCAAGCGACGGGATATGAATTTACCAGACGTACCTTACTAGCTAAGCTGGAGACATCCCAGTATCTCGTGGAGATATGAAACGCAAATGAGGACGGGAGCAAAGTGATTTTGATATGCAAGAGCAAGGGATGAAGCTGACGTCAGGTTTAAATGATCGACACGAAAAGCTGACCTGCAGGTCCAGCTCTCGAGGCAGAAGACACCACAAAAGGAGAAATAATATCCATAACTTGCTCAGAGAGACAGACGACAGAGACGTAAAGAACAAAGATGCCTCGCGAACGAAACTTCGCCGCAGCCTTATTTCATTCTTCACAGACCGTTACAATGAGCTGTCGGCACTTTCCTTTTCATCCCACCACCACTGCCACTTCCACCACCACCATTATATGGCGAGTGAGTAACATCGGAAGCTCCGATATTGGTATCGTATCAGAGTAGAATCCTTCTGGCAAAACTTCGGCTCCTGTACACCAGACGCAGATAAAAACAGGGGGGCAGCCCAGCTGATGGAAGCCAAGCAAATTATCATCCATCCTATATACTAGAGTAGGTTACACAACAACACACCACTCTGGTAACGCAATTTGGGGGCGTGTTGCAGTTGCAACCACCCTTGTTTTAGTTGAATCCTGGGGAAAGTATGCTTTTGGCTATGCGATGCGATGCGGCTGTATACGGACCCCATGCTCGTTTTTTGTGGGATACCGTAGGTTCGGCATGTTGCGTGAGTGGGATGGTGGAGGGAGGGGGGCGAGAATCCGGGGAGAGGATCCTAACTTTGGATCTCTGTCGCGTGGAGTTACTTCCTGCATGCGTGGTTGTGAGGTTGGAATTAAGCTAGAAGGGAAGGGCGATCACAGGCGGGTTGGATGATGGGTTTTCGTTAGCTAACTGCCTGGTATAATAGATTGCATGGCGTGTAAGGCTGTCGCACAAGCAGAAGGCTTGAAGAAGACTGATCGACCAAATAATTGACTGGAGTTCTCCTTATAGAGTATGCTTATCTACCGGAAGATATGACTCAACTTAACTTAACTTAATCCGACCTGATTGCATTTATGTAAATTCGTCCATCAATCGATCAACTCCACAGTCACTTTTTTAATCAATAGTAAAGCAAGACAGGCAAGGCCGGCATCATGTCAGCACGATGAAGCTCCCACAGCTTCTTCCTCTATTTCCTACTTTCCTTGTGCCCCCCCTCTTTCGCCTCTCCGCTTTCTGCACAAGTCCCGCTCAAACTCTCGAGTTCCACTCCCCCGAAAACGAGCAGATTCTGATCGCAGGCACAAAATTCGACATCAAATGGGCCCCGCATGGCGGGGAAACAGCGAGGAGGACGGCAAATCTAACGCTCATGCATATGCTCTCCGCATCAAGCGTAGGAGGCAACTTCCTCCAGATAGCGAGTTCGTCTTTCCCCCTGGCCTCAGGTTCAGATTAGATGCACATATATGCATATCTAGTAGCTAGAAGCCTTATGAGTAGCACAAGATGTACTAATCCGAGAAATCACAGCAAACGTTCCTGTTGATTCGGGAAAATACACATGGATCGTACCGACGGCCGTGGGGCTGGATATTAATAATGTGCATTTTCCTCCTTGGGCGGTGATGGCGAGATGGATGGATGGAGAAGGAAAAGAGGAGGAGGAGGCGCTCTCGGGAGCGTTCTGGGTTAATGAGGTGAGGTTTTGGGAGAGAGATGGAGTGGTAATGACGGCGCCGGATGGGGGACTAGATAAAACCCTTGTGGATGATGGGAGCAGTGCTAGTACTACTGCGGCAGCTTCGAGTACGAGTATAAGCAGTGCCTCTGCGCCAGGGACGACGGTGGTTAGTACCACAGCGCAGAATTCTGGAAGTAGTGGAAGCGGAAGTCCGAGCACGGAGAAAGATGCTAGTGTTTCGATGACGGCAACAATTTCGTCTACCGAGAAAGGAGGTTCGACGGCAACTTCAAGTATTGGGAGTGGTACAACAACAGGCTCGTCTGCGCTGTCAATAATTCCCTCCTCCTCTGCCTCTTCTTTCTCTTCCGCCGCATCTAGCCCTTCTTCTTCTTCTTCAACAACAACAACAA
>LLKJ01000024.1:0-13800 GCA_002242865.1 Clarireedia sp. CPB17
GGGAAATATACTTCACCTCACTTCACCTCACCTCACCATACCTCTATCCCATCCCATTATATCCATCTCCAGCACCCCTAACCAACCCGATAAGCAAGACTCCCCTCCCATCCCATCCCAATCCATTCCCACCCAATCGGAGAATTCTCCATAATCCACCACCAACTTGAATCATACACCCTGCTCTTGCATACTATACATACATGACATCCCATTCGCCAATTCCCCAACTTACCCCGTATAGAAAGCCGTTTAATATGCAGAGGAGAGGAGAAGAGAGCATGAGAAGAAATGCATCCGTTGATTGGAAAGCCTAGACCAGAGAAAGCCATTGATTGGGAAACCCTGGACGTAAGAATCGGATGAATAACTCTTATCCGAAGCAATTACCGTCCGGATACAGGCTCGACTGGAACAGGTTCATTGGCGAGCAACGAATCCTATAATGTAGAGATAACATGTCGTGCGTTGCGTGCAGGCAATATGCAGCATATACGTGCGCCATATTTGCGATGGCGGGCGCCAATGTTATCCTTACAGGTATTCTACTGGAAAGAGCAATATATCTATATCTATCATCGTTCGACTGTAGCTAAGTTCAACTAGTGCGGATGGTTGTGCCGTTTTGTGAGCTGTCGCTGCATTGCGAGGGAGTCTAGCGACTGCAGCAGCTGGGTTGCTTAAGGTAAGTTACTGTGAGTTGGATTATTTATTTGTTTTGCTGCTCGCTGCTTGATTCGTGTTGGGGGGGAGGAATAATTGTTGTATTGTACAGTAGTACTGCAGTGGAATTGTAGCAGTACTTGTACAGTAGGATATATGACGGTACTGTACATGACATATCCATAGCTAGGAAGAGAGCTCAGTACTGTACTTTCGTAATAATATGGGTAGCTTTCATGCATGGGAGATCTCCAGACTCCACATGGGAAACTTATCAATCCACAGGGAGAGAGCGAAAGTCAATTTCAGTGTTTGTGGGGACGCTCTGGCGTGAAGTTTAAACGGCACCTAGCTGGAAGTGTGCCAACTAAACGTGAGGGCCGGTCCCAATACGATGAGAATAGAGGGGAATGCATGGCATGGTGGAGGTCTGGCTTTACAGAGTCTGATGACTGAAAATAAGCATAATCATTTGCTGTCGTTGTCGACATATTGGAGGTTATTTTGATGCTGGATGTTAGTCGTGGTGTTGAAGAAATGATTCGAAAGTAGGTCCTTGTTAGGAAGATGATGGTCGCAGAAGAGTTCTGGGCCTACTACGACGAATGGATAGAGATGAGAATGGATTGACCTTCGCTGAAAGAGGTAGTGGAGTCCGTAGACACGGGAGAGAAATTCCCAAATAAAAAGAACAAGCTGTGTCGTATTCACAACGCAAGCTCAAGGCTATATTCTAGCCAACGACATCGCCGCCATCCCAAGGATTGCCCAATATTCTTAGCCTTCTTGTGCCTAAGGTTATTCTCCCCCAATACTCATCGGCGATGCTCACCAGAGACAGTAAGGCATTGCTCTGGTTACTTTATGCCCTGAACAGTAGTCCACCGGGTCCGTCCGACTACGAGAGATAATTTCTCGCTCAAAACCTGGAAGATAGCTTCGAGCTTGAGTCTAAGAAGGATGATCTCCCGTCCCAGGGGACCCGATTTTCCTCGAGCGGTCGTGGTGTTAAGGAGATTCTCGTAGGTTTGGAGATTGAGAAGCGCCGAACCTAAAGAGTCCCTTTTTAGAATTTAGCTCGATGACTATAAGTGTTGAAGTAGCGTGCGGCAAGGGAAACGTGGGTAGTTTCCAGATTGGAAGGGTAATCTCTTGATTATTGACCAGCCGTCCGTAGCTACCTGCAGAATCATGAGAGCTTCTTTATATCTTCAGAGTGAAGTGTAGGAAATTAGGAGTCAGCATTCAAGATTGTTCCCAGACGGTGTCGGATGAAGAAGTTCTCAAGCGAAAGAAAAACCTAGGGACCCCTCAAGTCCCTTATCTTCCTACGCAAACATCGCGTCCACCCGAAGGAGGACTAGAATTTTGACTTTCAAACCGGTGCTGTTAAAAGCGTGTAACGTGCGTTTTCCAGTAGTCTTGAGCGAATATATAGAGTTTATACCTCTTCCAGGGATTTGATCTTACGGATATATAGTGTGAAACCTTCCAACCTCTTGACCAAGCTGTCTACCGACATGAATTGATATCATACCGCTTGGGAGGTGTGTTTGGGTTAAGGAAAGTGTATGCGAATGGCGCTCATGATTTGCCAATGGAACGTCGCCGAAATACTCGCTACTTGAAAGTATTCTAGTTCTAGGCGTTGAACATAATCGGGGTCTTATGGAGAAGGGTCGCACAAGACCGTTATCTCTCGTCCCAGACTATGACCGTTAATGGCAATTGTTCATTGTTTGGGGAATAATGGCCTAGAAGGCTGGAAGACTGAGGGGAAAATTCTTTCTCGCCTGCAATTGATTGGCACACAGCGCCCGCCCTCATGCGGCCAGTAATATATCGGGAATTGTCTTTGTCTCTCTTTGGAGAAGCCTACATTCGCCTCTTGGACAGAAAACGGCGAAAAAGAAGAACGCGATGTGTCACAGCGTAAGATGTGGTGTCACAGCATGAGAAGTGGCTGATGAAGTGGGGGGTCGACCTTGATATAATGCTCTGAATGGCATTTAGAGAGCGACCTCTTTCTGAATTTGGCGACCTTGGCAGCCGCGTTTTTTTTTTTCGTGCAGTTGTCGTCGTCCCTCCCTCCCTCTTCGTAGCGTTAAGATGCGGCTTGATTGTGAGTGAGATAGATAAGTGTGGATCCGATACGTACAGTACCTGTTTTTCATGGCACGGAACGGCGGAAGTGGCACGGCATCTACAATTCTTTGCAAGATCTTTCGATTATGTTGGAAGTTGATGCAGTTCTCCCCCGGCAGCGGATTGGCCCACTCGAGGTTGGCGGAGGAGAGGATTTATTTGCCCCGGTCGGCGGCGCTAGATAGACCTTCCGATGCAGTCAGATCACTCACTCACTGATACTACGGTACGTAACTGTGCAAGTACTTACAGAGGTATCGTCACCCTGGTGACCCCAGCGAGCGTGTCTGTCAGCCGAGCATGGGTACGAGATTGTAGGGCTCGTGAGGGCTCGTGAGGGCTCGTTTGATTCGAGCGGGACCCATTATATAAGAGACTTCATGCGATGGTGATTGAGCAGAATCATTGCTGGCAACATTGATACGAGTAGAACGGTGTAGCGGTATGGCGGTTCAACGGTATAGGAGGAGGTATAGTAGAGGCTACTATTGCAGTATATAACACTTTTCCAAGGGGGGATCGGGGCCATCACCACGGCGATTCCATCTCATCTCAGTAAGTTTGATATAAGATATACAATATACAAATCTAGGTTCTGTGCTTATGTTGAAAAGTTCTAAGCGAAAGATCCAAGCCATCAATGTACGAGGCGCATTGCATTTATATTTACTCGCCAGCATCTTCCTGTACACATAACCTTCATCCCCGAAATCTGTAACAATGATCTCACTGCCTCGAGCCGGAGGGCCAAGCGTCGGTCGGGCAGCTCGTCCCCCTCAAAACTCAAATACAGTACAATAATAGCACGGTAGACGATACAGTCGACGGATTCGTCCTCCTACCCCACAATCAGTCGAAGAATCGAGAAGTTGAGCATGTCTCGGATGTCGGTGCCAATTTGCATCTTTTGCTCGCCTGCCCCGTTCGCTTGCCCCGTCCGCGAGGTGAAAGTGACGATTTACTGTACAGAGTACGATGATGCGATCTGGAATTCATTTAAATTCCTCTTTGTTGAAGCTTATCTCCGAAAAGTGGAATTGGAATGTCCATTGTCCATGCAGTGAAGTTGTCGCAAAACATCCCAAAGCGTCCATGCAACGGCTAAGACGCACACCGGAGATTCATCATCATTAGACTTTTGGGGCTCCTCTTCTAAGCATCTCATGCTCCAGGTCCGCGCCGTTAGAGCCCTTCGTATAGAATAGAGTTCAAGCTACAGAGTAACTGCTCAGAGACTCTCCGAGTAGAAAGGCAGAGTGCCCCAGGTTGTGCAGTGGTGGCTCATCATCGTAATGCTAAGCTGCTAAGCTGCTAACACACCTCCTCCTCCCATTCTTTACTCGAGCAGCCCGAGTAGCTCTAGTTTCATGCCGATGGGTTGAAAATTTAAATACTTCTGTAGGCAAGTACAAACGTACAAAACAGGCCCGGCCACTTAAAACTCTGGCCCTCCAGTCAGGAAAAGCTGGAAAAGCTGGAAAAGACCGTAAACCCTACCAAAGGCTAGCAAAACATGCAGAGCGTGCCGAGCGTGCAGGGCTAGCGGAGCTACCGTTGATTCTCCTCCCTCGGTAGTATCCAATTACGATGCAGCAGGGGGCCATTTTCCCGAGGCGAAAGGGTCGAGAACGTCTGGTTCAGAGTAGAGAGTCTCTCGACCGATCGACCACTCATTTTCTTCCAATTTCCTTCCTCCAAAAGCTTCTCTACCTGACTAACCTCAATAAATCCTACGGCTTTTTAACTTACTACGTCTACTACGACTGTGCTCCTACTCCACATATCACGTCTTCTCTTCCTCTTATCCGCCTTGGTCCTTTGTCCTCCCTTCACTTTATTTCATTCCTCTCTACGAGTAAGGTTACCGAATAAAACTATCTTCCAAGCCCTCTCCTCTCCACTCCCCTCCTCCTGTACCCTTCACAGACCTCATACTACAATAGAAGATTGTGAATTAATTCCAATTCAATTCAATTCCTCTTTCCCATATCATCCAATAATTTCATTCACCTCCCCATTATTCACATATAAAATCTTAAAGGGTTAGACGAGAACCCGCTTGCATTCAATTGTCCCCTGCTCTTCTCTTCATGCGTCGATCCTACTTTCCTTCCAACCATACATTCCAGTCTACAACCACCCTCACCAACACAACAATACCGCCGCGTTCGATCCAAAGGCTCTGATGGTGGTGACGGCAAATGAAGTGGTATCCATGAGGAGCAGGATTATTTTAACATAGAAGAACGACACGGACGTCGTCATCAACGAAAGACGAGCCCAATTGGCTTTTAGAGTAGAGGCCGTCCTTGACCTCAAATCCCATCCTTCGCCACGAAACAGTCCAAACCCTTGACCGAAAGGCATTCTCGCAAACATGGCTATGGTTCTCAATTCCGAGGAGAATGATTACTTTTCGTCGAGCCCTTTAAGACGATCTCACTCGCAATCCTCGTTTGTCACACAGAATGCGTCATTTGCAAAATCCCTCTCGAGATCGAGCACACCCAAATACCAACCGATAATCTCCCCAGACAATTCTACCACCTCCTCTGCACCGTCCTCTCCAAGAACTTTACACGCAGATTCGTTGGCTCCTTCATATTCATCTACGCCAGCTAGCAGCTTGTCACTCGACGCAAATTGCGACAGTGACGACGATGAAGATCACATTTCATTTCCCACGTACGACGATGTAGGATACTTCGACCAAATTGAAGACTTGGAACCGCCTGCAAGCCCCAACACTGGTGATTCGTATACCGTTTCATCAACTTCGAACAGCACCTCCACCAATATTTCTCGACCCGGCTCACCGGAAATTCACGAACATGCGGAAGACGACACGGCAGTACGAGCGCAACCTTCGAGGCATGTTGACTACTTGTCACATAATTGGAGGGAAGAAGATATCTGGTCATCGTGGAAACACATTGTATCAAAGAGGGGTAACTACAGTAACAGCGCTCGATTAGAAAATGCCTCGTGGAGAACCTGGATGAAATCGAAGAACAAGTTAAAGACCGTTTCACCCGAGACCTTGAACTGGTATGTTGTATTACCCACACTGTAATACGAGTGGAAATGTGGAGAAGTACATCAATTAACATTCTACAGGTTAAAGGACTGTGATGTGACTTGGCTCTATGGCCCGCTTCAGACTGGACCAACCGCTACCTTAAGTGTTCCAGGCACATCTCCAATAGGCAGTGGCAGGATCTCGAAGTCGAACTCATTCCTACACAAGAAGCCAATCCTCAAGAAGCGCAGCATGTCCGAGATAATGCTCCAACGATCATTATCATCGTCCTCGCTACTCAAACAAGCTGCGGCGGCAGTTCAAGCACAGCAATCTGGAGGAAGTAAACGGCCTGGTTTGGCTAGGGCTACTACCTCTGATTACATTCCATACCAGTTCGCACCGGCTTTGAGTCGAGCACACACTAACTCTAGCATGCTCTCGTCAATGAGCTCTTCGGGTATTGCAACTCCTGGCATCGAGAGAAAACATATCAGTTTCAATGAACAAGTCTCGCAATGCATAGCTCTTGATGTCAAGGGGGACGATGACGATGACGAACCTGATTACGCCATGCAGGACTACGATAGCGATTCTGACGATGGAGGTATCATGATGAAGAGGAGTAACTCCAAGAGGAAGCTCCCTCTAATGGGTCAAAAGAAGACAACTCCTCGTGCCAGCTTTAATGCTGAAAGCAAAACCATTGCAATGCTACCGTCTACAACACTGAAATATCGGGAGGACACACCCGAGCCCCACGAGTCGGCCATGAAGCATAGTAATGGATATCTCAACGGCACGAAGTTGTCGCCATCACCTTCACAGGAGACATTAAAACCATCGAAACCATCATCGAGAATGCTTCTCGGCGATGAAGAAGAAGACGATGATGATGAACCGCCAACTAGAATCCCACAATGCGGAATCGGACATACTTGTTCTTCTCCCTGCCCCTGTCCGTTCCTCTCCGCCTCCACCCCTTTCCCACCCACCTTCCCCGCTCCTGGTCCTCGATTATTCCCATTCATATGCACCTCCCTAATATGACACAACAACTTATCCTTCCTCGCAAACCCGACCCCTCCTCCATCCTCAACTTTACACTCCTCCCACGGACACGTATAATCCCTGGCCCTCACATGCTGCGTCCGCTTATGCCTCTCCAAATCATGTTTATTCCGGAACGGCTTCTGGTAGCCGCAGCCGCGCGTCTCGCACACCAGGGGCGCCACGTGGATGTTGGTGAGGTGCACGCCGAGCTGTTTGGCGGTGGAGAATTTGGCGCGGGAGGCGCAGGAGGGCCAGGGGCAGCGGATGCCGTTGCTGGTGCTGGGGCTGTGAGAGGAAGCGGGGAAGGATTGTAGTAGAGATTTGGCGTGCTGGCGGTGGTGGTGGGTTAGTGCGGAGGGAGTGGGGTGCAGGGGCTGTGAGCAGTGGGTGAACGTGCATTGGAAAAGTGGTTGCGAGGACGAGGAAGTATTCGTCGTTAGATGTGAGTCCGAATTAGCGTTTGATGATCGCTCAACGGAAGAAGTGTCGTATGTGAAAACCGGTTCGTCATAGCCGCAAAAAGCATCATATCCAGCCCCATAGCTAGAATCCACATCCCACGGCCCATCAAAAGCCGAAGCCGAAGTCGTCGCCGATCCCACCGCCGAAGTTTCCGTCAAACAAGGAGACGCAGAAATGCCCTCACTTGCACAACCCCCACCTCCCAAGAGCGGGCTGCGCGAATTCGAATTCGCATCCTCGAAAAGATACGAAGAAGCTGAGCAGGAAGCCCGATACTCGGTCAGTGCCTCTACATTTGATGCCGTGTCCAAATGTTGCAGATCCGTGTCGATGTTGAAAATTGGACTAGTGATGTATGTCAGTGTGAGTTGTGAGCAATGCCCCAATACTGCTGCCTAAGACGGACCGGTCCACCCAGCAGGACAGGATGAAAGGAAGAAAACAATAATGACGCTCCATCGATCTTCGGGCATATGGAAACACCAAGAAACGAAACAATGCCCCGCTGCAAGAACCCCTCCTCTCTCATGTCCTGCCCCAAAAAGTTTCGGAAACAAAACAAGACATGCAAGTAAGCCCACCGATCAGCCAAACCAAACACCAAACACCTGCCGAAAAGAAAACCCTCCCCCATACATACCAAAAATCATTCGTCCTTATCAACTGCTGCTGCGCCCCCCAGTGCGTATCTAGCGCACTTTCATAATCGTAGTCGCATTCCGGCCAAGCATGCGTAGTCACGAGCGTGGGGCATTGCTGCGCACACGACAGCCACACTCGGTCGTCAGGCCGCGACCAATCAAGAGCGTGCAAGCGGCCATCCATGTCAGGCACATTGGCAAGGCGGAAGGGATGGCGATTTTGAGTTTCGTTTTGCAAAAGGAAAAAAAAAGATAACGGCAAGTGAGGCTCTGGGAATTGTTTTGCGGGTTTGCGATTGGCTTGAGAACGAGAGTAATGCACAATTACTCGGGGGAGATTTCGATGCCCTTTATATGTTAGCTTTTCTTGGTTGATGGGCTGCGGTGCTGCGATCATCGGATTGCCACGGCGTCGCTGCCATCTCAGCTCAAGAGCCTTGCCGGGATTCGGCAATGTCGTTTCATGGCTGTACGAAACATTGATCAATTTTATGAGAATGTTTTGGGTAGATTCTGATAGGCCAGTTCGATTAATTGTGGTATATTCGACGTATGTATTTGACCATCTGCTCAGGCAGTTGAATTCACTACCAATTTATCATGTCCTGCCTCCCAAATCCCAAATCCTAAACTCCTAAAATGACTATATACAAATTGTGATTTCCCGGGGATCAAACCGCTGCAGGGGAAAATGAGAAAGAAGAAAATATAGGAATATAGAAAACCAGAAGTAGACTATATATAAGCCGGCCAGCAAGAGCCTACATCGGTCTATTTGCATGAGAATGACTATGCTTGGTCAATGCTGCTTCATTTATAAACCCATGGCCGTATCCGCGCCGACAATATGGCTGATAGCAGGAGTAAGGCCCGTGCCATCTATCGTTATGTTCCTTCAACTTGTCTCTCCTAAAGAACAAATGTTTGGTGCCTTGGCAGTTCGCAACTTCGCACCTGAATTCTTTTGCTCCAGACGTCTCTTTGTGGAAAGCTATCCTGTGGCGTTGCTCATCTGTTGTGGTGCCAAACAACATATTACAATCACTGTAGCCGCAAGGAAAGCGCTTATTATGGGTGCGGTTGTTGTGATCTACCCAATCCTTTTCTCTCTGATAATATATACGTTTTTTTGGATCCGAAAGGCATCCAGGTTGTTGGCATAGACCAGGATAGACCACTGGAGCGAATGAGGTACTTCCTGTCGAAGCATCGTAACTAGCAGCTGAAGGGGATACTGGAGTGCTGCTAAACTGTTGAGTGTCTGAATACGAGGTAACACCATTGGGGGCAGCAAAGCCAGGAGAGGGCTGGGGAGACATTTGCGACGCAGTCAAGGGACTCGTAGCGTGAAAGCCAGTCGGTTGTTGAAACATCTGGCTTTGGTGTAGCCCAGACGCTGTAGAATATGGGTCGTATTGATGAGAGTGTAGATCAGTCGAATAGGAAGAACTTGTGGTCGGGCGCCCGCTTTCTTGATATTGATTGTACGATGACTGTATGCTCGCTTGGCGTGTATACTGAGAGCTCGGACTGCTCGGTAGTGAATTCGGGGGTTCTTGTTCCTGCTGCTGGCCATAAGTTCGATTGTCCCGCCAGCTGCGACTGTAGTCATATTGAAGGCCAGCTTGCGTAGTAATAGGGACATACGATTCCCGTTGTGCAGTTGCGGTGTTGGCTGCATAGGAGGAGTACCCCTGACCCGCAGGTGAACTAGCTGCAGCGATAGTGGAACCATATTGGCTGCACGCTACTTCATTGGTATATGAAGTCTGAGATGGGATATGATGAGGTTGATATCGTACCGCTTGTGGATATGTTTGGGCGATTGAAACTCCCGACCTGCTTCCAGTTGAGACGCTGGGATCGGTATAACTTGTGGTTTGTCGGCTTCCGTAATTGTTCTGGACAACGGGGGCCGAGGTGTTCCACGACTGGGTTAACGAAGCTGGCATGGGAGTGGAATAGTTGTCTCCCGCCGCGTAGGCTGGACCTGTGTCGTTTAGGCCGGCCATCCCATGGCTATTGTGTGAGACTTCCATCGCCGTCTCGTATGGGGGCTGGGCATATTGAGAGGCGAAGCCAGCCGCAGAAGACTCATGTTGGCCTTCGCCCTCATAGGACGTCTGTCGAAACGAAACTGAAGGACGAGCATCACTCTCCGTTGATCCAACGCCGTAATAATATCCTTGACATCTCGAACCCTCCCTGCAAGAACCGTCTCCACAAACCCGGCACATTTCGGCAGGCAGGTACTAACTCAAGGTTTTAACGTAACCTATTTCCCTGAACCTGGTGGCAACGAAGACCAAAGAGGCGGAAAGCGTATGTGCACAGCTAGTATTCACGCCTTTTCCATTGTCTAGTTAGCTAATATCAAGAGGAATAAGCCTATCCAGATGCAGACCTACCTAAACACCGTTAAACCTATTCCGGTGGTGGTAATGGCTTGTCGGCTAAGGTCGGGATGGTGTTGGATATATTCTTGGAGTCTATGTATTGCCCTTGTAAGACCAGGAAGATTGAATATTTTTCAATATACACCAGACGGAGGCCTTCTAAGCCCTATGTGCTTGGATCTCAAACAAATAATCAACACTAGCCGCAAGTGCCTCAAAGGGACATCTATGGAGTGGGAAAATGTAGGGAAAAGGAGATAGGAGTTCAAGCGAAGAGGGAGCTTAAGTCTAGGACGATGAGCCTTATTAAACCCGTTTTCATCAATGAGGGGCATCGCGCGGGCATGCCCACAGAGGTGGGCAAAGGTGCGCATTAAAGCCTAGAAACAGGCATTTCTCTAGCTTCTATGCGATCATTGTCTTGCAGCGATTGTAAGTCCAAGTAACTTGTGTATGGGCGGCGGGTAGCATGCTAGATCTGTGACGACTTGCTGCGCAAATTGACGGAGACGAGCCTGAAAGTCATGGAATGTATATCTTGGAGGGGCGGTAGGGTCCTGACTGGCGGGTCTCTCGTGCCAGGCTTTGGGGCATTGGCGGGCATCAAGCCATTGGGGCATATTCGGTACCCAGGTAGGCAGTACTTTGATGGAGGTGTCAACAGTGTTGATATGTCCTCGGATCCCGACCACTGATATGTGTTCATGGTAGAAAAAGTTGAGTACGATTTCTTTTGGCCGGCCCGTGTTTGCTACGTTGAATCGAGGAAATCGCCGAATATTTCGAAGCGCGTATATTCCATCATCAACCTTCGCCACCGAGTGCTGTATTGTTCTATTAGCTGTACGCATATTGCTGCCATTACCGTATTTGCTTTATTTTGGTGTTACCTTTGTGAAATGTCTTGATGATATTGCAAACCCTTAATTCAGGCTGCTCGACAGAGCACACGCACAAGCCCCCAAGGCTACGGAGGCTGAGCTCTGCAACGCATTCTTTCACCCATCGGTGAGTAGACCTGAATAAAACCAAAGCGTACAATTGCACCTCGGCAGACTCGCGAGGCACCCGCTGTCCGTCAGGCTCTCGTAGGAAACATCTGAATAGCCTACGGACAGCGAGGCTGGGCAAAGGTTGTGGGAAGAGAGAGTTTTGGGGATGTGCGTGTTTGCCTAACATGCCCTTTATGTATATAAAGCAGGTAGAACAACAAGAAGTAAGGATTGGAGGAGATGTTTGCACGTGGATACTGAAGGCTTGCATATAAGGGCATTATTCTGCATAGCCTTTATTGAAAAGTAGATCGAAAACGCTCACCGAATTAAGTGGGGTAGGTAGTATTTCACCCTTGACTGTCGGAGCCGACTTCGGCCGTGGGATAACAATCAGACCCCGCAAAGAAGGAAAGATAAAGTAGTTGTTTTTTTGATATACCATTGAGTTGACTGTCGCTTGATTCTGAAGAAGAAATCTGTAATAAAAATGTTCGAGAAAAGGCCGCTGATATATCTGATGTGCAGTTTCGCCTTGGGCGTTTCCACCAATTGAACATACTTATGCCTTTGCAGCAACTTCCACCACTGTTCATCGCCGAGTAGCGCTTGAAAACGGTTGCAAACAAAGTTCTGAGCGGCAAAGATGATACGTCACCCAAGGGCTTCCACCAAAGAGAAACATGGGCGGATAATGCTCCAATTAGAGTCAAACTATGCCCCGCTAATCAAGCCATATACGCCCTCTGAAGTCAGTTACACATCGACGGAGCAAGTTTCACGCCCAGGGCGTTGAGTGACCCCTCCATAATATAGAACAAGCGTTTCTGATGTGATATACTGCAGTGGCAGCAACACGGTGTCACAGAATAGGCAGGATCTCGCAACGTGGTGTCTCTTACGAGGGGCGTCTAAAGGACCGATTGGATGTGCCTGTCGCTTCCTGGTTCTCCTGCCTGACCAGCTGGTCCTGCATCGAGTACAATACTCTGCAAACGTCGCTCCCGGCGAGAAGAACCCTGCATCCTAGGTCTAGCAGACGAGCAACATCCTAATCCACAAAGAGTCGGAGACAATGGACGTGCAGCTGGGCATTCCTTTAGATGAAGCTATAATTGGTAACAGTCGCGGGAATGATCAGTATCTCCTCTTACGACGGCTAAGGTTAAGGTAGGACTGGTCGACTTCCAGGCATCGGCAACCATGTCCCATCGAAAAGACTCTTGGGCCCTTCGTCGGCGAGCCTCATACATGGTGTCCAGGCACTGCTCTCGCTGCAGCTGCGAAGTAGTTTTAGTTATGTCGTGCGATAGCAGATATTCCTTCCGCATCCATATCTGACAATCGGGGCAAATCCCACCTCCACAACCTCATTCCATGTCGAAAGGCTCCAAAACAATCACGCCAAAGCCCGATGGGGGCTCTGGGCGATCGTTCCTATACGACGGCATATTCGAAGATCCAACTTGAGTTTCGTTCACAGCATCACTGTAAGTGGAACCCGCACCCTGCGATAGTATACACCTCCCCCCCAATATCAAGCCCAGCAGAGCCTCAAGCCCTCAATTTAGCTCGCAGATGGCATCTTTGATATACCTAGCTCGAGCCCGACAATGTTTCCAAACAAGCAAAGAAGTATAACGTTCGTGGATTCATAGGTTCGATATATCTTCGTTCTCGTACTGCAAACGCAGACTTTCGAAAAGTTGAAATCTCGACGTCCTCTCGGCTTTCCGGATTCGATTTCGACGATAAATACTGCGTCGTTGGGGAAGAATTGAGGTTCCAAGTCCAGGATTCGTGCACTGGCGTGATTGGTGCGAGAAAGCTAGGCTTAATTAGGCTAAATTCTCATAACTTTATGATAACAACCATAACTTTATGCAGGCATAGTGGGTGTATCGATACTTGAATTACCATCGTCAATGACTATGCTTCGAGGCTACTTTTACTTTAAGAGTTACTAGAAATATAAAATGTATAGAATCTTGAAAGTAGTATATCAAAAGCTGATTTGACTAGAGCTCGTTGAAGTTCGAATATAACTATATCTTGTTAACTGAATTAGTGTATCTACTGATGGTTGATGAATTACTACACCCACTATAAGGAGCATAATAAAATCCGCAGTTTTGAAAAACAATTCCTATATTTATCATCGCAAGTATCGTGAGCCTCGCACTTCTATACACATCTCACCCCCCCTTCCCCTAACCATCATCCCACCCCTAAGCAAACAGCCTATCCACCCACCCATGCACTCTCGTCCTCGGCGCCCTCTGCACATAATTCCTTGTATACTCCTCAATCTCCTCCACCTCCCTGGTCCTCAACTGCACCTCTTCGGGTTTCAACCACTTCGTCTTCTTAACCAATTTCCACGTCACAAAAATAACCGGGAAGACGCCGATCATGGCGTACGAGAAGAG
>LLKJ01000248.1:0-27876 GCA_002242865.1 Clarireedia sp. CPB17
GAAGGAGGAAGGAGGAAGGAAAGGGGAAGAGGGAAATATAGCCAGTCATTCAATCACTCGCAGATGCTTGACAAAGAAAGAACAAGAACCCACGGAAAAGCCTAGATATAAGACGAGGAGAAAATGAGAAGAGTATTTACTTTTATATCACGATGATCAGAGCATCCAAGAGAAGAAGAGAAAGAGGAAGCAAATTTATTGTTAAGATAGATAGATAGAAAAGAAAAGAAAAGGAAAAGAGAGAGTGTGTATAGAGGAATAGGAGGATAATACAGCAATGTTATAAAAGAGAAACACAGATTGGAGAAAGAGAGACGAGACGAGATATATAGAAAGATGGATGAATGGATGGATAGATGAAGTAAGTTTTCTTCAAAGAGCCGAGTTACCTGCTCGTAGAATGAATGAATGAATGGATAGGCTAAGAAGGCTAGCTGCCTAGCTGGCTTCTTTCTTGTGAAATATTTGACTAGTAAGTAAGTAAGTGATAGATAGTATCCAATTCAGCTATCCAATCCGGTCCAGTTTCCTTGAATTTATAAGTGAGAAAGGAAGAACAGAAGGGAACGAACGTATTCAATTATTATCCAGTATATATCCCAACGATCCATCTATCTATCTATTTATCCCTCAATCTATCCACCCTCTCTTCTTTGCGTCCTTCCGACCCATTCCCAAGTCAAGAAAGACACAGTCCAGCCAGTCCGTGATTAGGAAATGGTTTGTCGACGAGGGTGCTGTTTTACCAGTTAAATATTACATCCCTCCTCGTTTCCACTTTCGCATGGAAATGATACCATCTCCTTCGAATCGGGCATGAACATATCCCTCCTTGTTTCCATTTTCACAGAGTGACGTTACATCGTTCGAAACATCATGCCAGAATTACACACACGATAGAATGAGTAGAGAGATAAGCACTATTCAATAACCATAAACAGCACTGAACACATCATACATAAGACGAGAGAAAATGTATTCTCATAACGTTAATATAACAGCTCAGGTGACCCCCAACTACCAACGATGCATAATCCAAAAAGTGTCCTCCACCAAAACAATGCATGCTTCTTGAAAGTAATAATAATGTAAACAGAATCATCCCACCATAGACCTCTTCAGGTCTCCCAGTCATAGCCAACTCCCAACATTAACAAAATTAACCTAATCCACAAACCAAACACCATTTAATACCGCCAGAAAAGAACAGCTAACCTTGCCACCCATCAGAGCACACACCCCATCAGAGTATTGCCTAAGGAAGGATGCATACTGCAGCTCTTCGTCCCAGCAACACAAGTATGCCAATGTTGGATCGGAAACGACCCCAACAGATGATATCTCATGTCCAAACACATACAGGCGACGACAATCCAGTATCCATAGGTCAATCAATTCGACTTTATGTTCAAGATAGTCGTCAAGTGTCTGACATGCCAAGCAGTCCGGGAGAAACTCAAAACTGGAAAGGTCCAAGGATCCTGAATTGAAAAGTCTCATACTGGGTAAATTATCACCCCATCAGGCTTGCCCCAGTGGTGTTATTCTTGCCGGATGAAGTAGAAGCAAACCACACCTGCATGGAAATTCGGAATTCGTGTAATTTGTAGTCTTATATCATGGATTCTAAGGTGCAATCAGATAGCTCAGTGCAAATCCAACGAGGTGTATTAACGCGGATGTAAACAGAGTTCTACTGCGAACCGTCGTGTTTCAGTATGTTGTCCAGATCATGTCGGCTTCCTTTCAGACTGGTGATGGCTGATAATAGACAAGAATTCTATTCCACCTTGATGAGTTGAGAAATAAGACAACACCCTGATGGAAAATCTGGTAGAAATCGAATGGACCGCGGATACACACCTGAAAGAATTGTAACGCGGTCCAGATCCTGGAAATGATGTTGACGCGCAAAAGAGAACTTCCAAAGTGGTTCAGTGTCCTGACGGATGATCCAATGGGTGAATATCCAAGGGGTCCATGTCCAGGGAGGGCCAAATCCAAGGAATTCCTGTATGGGTAATTTGACTGTACCTGTGCTGTGAGGACATGCCTGATAGTCAGTTTTTTCTTTGATCCACGGTCAGGGTGTGACCAGCAGTGAAAAGTCCATAATGTGTGAAGAAGGCAAACGTGAAGGGTGCAATTATCCTTTAATGGCTGGCGGTTGTATGTACAAGATCCTCTACCATACTGCCTGTAGTCTGAGATCTAGAAAGCTCTAGTAGTGAGTCTCAAAATACTAACCAAATCACAAAAAGTGGTAGATGGTGAAGAAACCGGCCGGTGAAGCTCCTGGAAAACGAGATCCAGGCAGTAGGTATTTTTGAGGGTATTCCCAGAAACAATCCGGAAACTTTCAAGGAAACAGAAACTCATGTTACGCCCCAACGGCCTGTGCGTATGCAAGACTGATGCAATCGACAGAATAAAAATATTTTAAAAACAAAAAGATATCCATGATCCTCATAAGGTCCGGCGTGTGGAAGCATGACAGATACTCTGCACATGCAAGTGGCCATGACAAAAAAACATCCGCGGTAATTTCCGTTATTACAGCCCGTGATCGGTCCAGTTGTGGTCTTCTAGCGTAGGGTATAATAGAAAAGCCAGGTTGTGATTTCAAGATCAAACCTTGGTCTCCAAGTTGCGGGATGTGGTGCAACGTTGGCAGTTCAATAAAATTTTCGTATGAGATGTTGTAAAGTATGTTGAGCTCCATCTGGTTTGAATGCATAGTTGGGCATAGGGCTCCAAAAGGAATCTTGTGTCCAGTAGAGCCAGTTGATCCAGGGAAGAATGAAGTAATGAAATTAATGCCAGAACAGTATAAAAATCCAGCGGAGGGTATAGATCGCACAAATCAGTTACGTTCAAGAAAATCATCGACGATGATGTCTTCTGTCACGGTCATCCCTACTATCCCGTTCACGGTATGTTTTTGATGACGAAGATGAAGTGGCGGTTGCACTTCGTCCAGATGGCACGGATTGAGAATATGATCCTGACTCCTGGTAAGGGCTTGATTCAGAGTATGTGGCATCCTGCATTTGGTAATCACCGGAATCCTGGTATCCTCTGTTGTCGTAGACCTCCGGGGTGGATTCATAATTGCCTGATGGAGCAGCTAGATAGTTAGACGATATTCGTTTGTTTTTCGAGATAGGAAGGTAAGTATTAAGAAAATGTATGCACTTGGCGGTACGCACCACGACTGTAGTAGGAGGGTTCCGTTGGAGGATGCGAGACATAAGCAGATGTGGAAGGAGGTGGTCCAGCTTGGGAGTAATATTGTGGTGCCGGCGCTTGGTACGCTGTGGTGGATGGATAGGGAACTGCCTGGCTCCTGGGAACGGATTGCGGGACAGATCCACCACGGTTTGTGGAAGAATCAACAGAATAATTGGATCCATGAACATAACTCCTGTTATCTGGAGGATATTGAGAAGAAGCATACTGCTGTGATGGTGGCTGGGTGTAGCCTTGTGGATTCTGAGAATAACTTCCGGGCTGACTGTAGCCTGAGCCCTGTGAATAACCCTGGCCACTTGGTGTATAAGATTGGGAACTAGGCACAGAAGCTGACGATGATGTGTACATCACCTGTGGTGCAGCAGGTCGAGGTTGTGTTGCATCCATCCGGGCAATGGATTGATCAAGTGCATTTGAACTGCGGTAGTCCACTACTATAGGTGTGTTAGACTTTCGAACTATATCGTTCGAATCCCTCATAGAGATACCATTTGTAGGGTACTGCGCAGAAGATCTAGCAAGGCGCTCTGCTTGCCAATCTGCAGATGCCTGCTTCAAGTCATGTATCATTGCCTATACCGCAAATTCATCAGCAATGGTGATCGATCGATAGGTTAACGACATTACATTTGTCAAGTTCCGGTAGGCCGTGATCACGTAGACTGGCTTTATTTGTCGCGTTTTCGGATCCTGGAGGATAGAGTTGATTAGTTAACGGACTTTCATGAACGCGATGAGACAACAGCCACCCAGTGTGCTGTCACGATGAACTTACCTCGACATCGCCTGGTTTGACGAGAGCGTCGTTTCCAAGATAACGGCAGATATCAGCGGTGATGACCTCTCTGTCGATACCTTCAGCGTCGATAACAAACTGACTTGTTCGTGCGGACGAGTATGCCTGTGGTTGTGAGCGGGGAGCTCTGTCTCTGTTGTCATCACGGCGCGACATGATGAAAAAACAATTCCGGATAGTGGTTGATGGAAAGAGAAAGAGGTCCAAAAACGAGGACTGGAAGATGCAAGTCACACACACCACGTCAGCCTAGGTAATAGATGTGGTAGCACACAAAGATTAACCGGTGACAACTTGGCAGTAAGAAAAAAGATGTCCGGAAATGGGAATCCTGTAGGGGAAGGAGAAAGTGGGAAAAAGCTTTCTCTCTAAGTTTCCTGTCCTGGAGGGTGGTTTTAAATGGGAGGCTCGAGAAGAAGTCCTATGGGTGGGAATGAAAAAATGGTTGGTCCTGAGTAACTTCTGGAAGATGGATGGGTATGACCAGGTAAAAATGGTGTGGGAGAGAATGGTCCTATCCAATCCAAGGATGAGTGGTATTGAGTGATACGGCGTACGGTGGTACGTTCTAATGGCTTGCTTTTGCTTATGGCGTGTAATATGAAGGCATCCAAAGGGGTGGCACTGGAAAGATCTGACTGAACGTCTTTTTAGCTGAAGAGAGAACCGGGTATTAGTCCTATCAGCTGGCGTACGTATTATTGTATTTTGTCACCGTGTTGACAGATGGAAGAGGAGATACAGTTTATGATTGTTGACCGTGTGCTGAAGTCGAGGGTCGAGGGACGAGGGACGAGGTGAAGGCTGAGGGTTTGCAGTTGACAAGACAGACGGTGAGTGGAAGAGGAGAGAGGAAGAAGTGGAAGAAGTGGAATGAAGTGGCAAAGCGAGGGAAGGGGATTGGGGGCCCTTTTGAGAGTGCCTGTGCGCAAGTCCGTAAAGAGGTTGGTGCGGGTATTTGGGTAGAACTGGATTTGGCGCTGCTTTTACTGGGGCAGTTTTTCTCGATCGTGCAAGCCGGTTTTGCTTTGTTTCCAAGATTGCGTATTGAGTATTGCGTAACAAGTGGGAGAGCGAGCAAAGGGTTTTCCAGAGTTTTGCTTCCTTCTTAATAGTCGTTGGAAAAGGCTTCGAAGCTTTTGGTTGATCTATCTGAGATTCTGTCTCCGAGCGATCGACAAGGCACACCGCACCGTAAGACGAACAGCGAGCGAGTAATCCCTTCACCTCAACAACCTGGTGAAGCAAAAGGCCGATGAATGATCAGTGCAGCAGTACAGACAGACAGCCTTGGAAATTGATGGGATCGGAAGGTTGTGGTGTAGGGATTTCAATAAGGTAAGAGGGTGATCGGAAAAAGAGGGCGGGGAAAGTGGTTGGCAGGAAGCAGAGCAGGCTGGCAATCGTTGCGTAGGGAAAAGGAGTAGAACAGGCCCCACTTGGTAATAGCTACAGTAGGGTTATCGACGTCGACGACAAATGTCGTTGTCGATGGAATGTAGTATGTAGATAGTTCTTGCCAAAACAGTATAATGCTAAAAGGTCTATCTTCGGATCTAGAATCCTAAACGCAAAACCGGCAAACAGAGAGACCGAAAGGAAGAGTGGGAGACTTTCTGCGTCTTTTCATAAGGTTCATAAGGTTCATCAGGGTCATCAGGTTCATTGGGTACTTTGGGTATCTAGCTAGCTATCTATATACACGTTTAGCCTTGATATCTTCTGATATATATTGTTGCCCCATCCATCCATCCATCCATCCATCCATCCCTCCACCATACATCATACATCATCCATCATCCATCATCCCATCATCCAACTTCTCGTTCCTGGCGGCCAGCGAGCCAGCATCTATCCCTTCTCGATTTTCTTCTTCAAGCCTAAACCATTAAATTTGTGTTTTCTTATCGAGGAATCCAATACATAATCCAATAATCCAGGTATCCAGGTGTATCACAGTCCACAGTCCACAGAAAACGGTCCCATTTAATCGGTCCTTAACAACCCAACCCACGAAGCACGCCGTGGGAAAATTCACCTGGGGAATCAGAATCTGCTCGACTCGCCGAGGCGTACTGCACTGTAAACAAACCGCAACGAACCAGCGTCAGACAGAGCAAGTGGATACCCGGCACCCTTTTCCCTTTTTTTCTTTCTCAGGTTGCCGCTACTACGAGAATCTGAGAAGAATGAATGGACGAGATGCTTTCAACCTGTATAAAAAGTGATCGAGATGACGCCTGGGTACATTAGGGGAGTATATCCAACCTGTAAGAGTCGGCGCCGAGGTCTCTCCTCTGCCACTTAACGTTCTGGTTGATTGGCCAGATGATCATACCGTTGAAGATCTGGATCATCAACCTGCTCACTTGCCTTCTTGCCTACCTACCCTACCTGCCTTGGAGACCTACGTACCTACGTTTGACATGATATATTATGCCATGTTATGCGATGCTTGACTGCTGTCCGAAATGTCACCTCAATAATGACGGGTATGCTGAGAACCTTGGACATCTGTCGTCGCGAGCCAATGCGTGGATATTATCATTATCATTTTTACACGGAAATCTGAGGATACTCTCCCATTTCACGACAAAGCGAGTTTGAGAAAGTCGCACGTCTTGTTGGCAAGGTTGTGTGGTTTTGTGGCGTAAAATCGGGTTGGGTTCTGACGCATTTCGGCCCAACCAGCCCATACTTACTAGGTGATCGTGCCTAATCGCTTTTTCTAAATCACTTAGTTGGCCGCTGCCCACTGTCCACCCACTCAGAGCTCTCGTAATGGGCATTGGTTGCACAATTCATCTAAAAGCCATATTCTGACAACGAATTCATGCGGCTGGAAAACCTTCGTTGACCTAATTGATCGTCCGGCTTGTCGTCGCTGCTTACTTACTTACTTAGGTACTACCTAAATTTGATCTCTTCCTTTGTTCTGCTACTCCCACTTCTTCTCACCGCGCCTGAGGCTCTGGGTGGAATATCTGTTGATATTGATTACTATTCTAGCCTCGTCGATCACCAAAAGATCTGACGAGAGACGGGAGACTCGAGGTCTTCTAGGGCCAACGGGATATCTCCATTTCATTCTATGAATCGTTCTGGATGTGTAGGAAGTTCTTTTACAAGTTTCCATGTTGCGCATGACTGCTTCGATGATCCAGAAATTGTATGCAGATCTGTCCTGATAGGCAAAGTATGCTTATCACTCAGCGACCGCACCAAGGCCAGAGTCGTGGACGGATAGCCGGCCTCAGCTGAAGGTTGAATGAGTACTATTACAGTAATGATCATATCGCATTACTCGCACCATTTTTGGGACATCCAGCGGGTATACAAAAAAATGATGAGCTTGCATATTCCACGATCCAATGAAAACCGCATCGGGAACATCGTACTTATGTTTCTAGAAGGAAAATCACGTTGCGCCCAGGATGTGAAATCACGGTGAGTGCCTTTTTTTTCTGCTGTTGCACCGTGTTCTCGGAGCATGGTTCGCGCATGACTGTCGCCTTTCGGTACCGCAAGGCTCAACCCCCTCAACAGAAGTTTGGCGATCTGGTTGATGCCACCTGCAAGATGCAAGGACGGCCGAGAAGTCTTCGTGTGGCACGTCAGGATAGGGTGGGATGTTATCGGGTATGATATTCTACATTGTGATGGTCATCCAAATGTCAACTTGCTTTGCCCTTTTTCCGGCCGCCCACCACGGCCGTTACCGCGTTTCCTCAGCGTGCCCCTTTTACTCCCGGAGGAAGTGGAAGGAGGTGCCGGAGATGTGGCTTTTGAACGATCCTCATTCTGGAGGTCCTTAGCAAAATGCCAGTCTTCGTGACTTTGCAAGGCTTCAGGTGATGGCAATGACTGATTGCAGCGGCTGCAGAGAAACATTGTTATCTGCGGTTGACGCATGGCAGAAGCACCACTCGGTGTTCGTGGACCAATATTTACCTCGTCCTCTTCAGGAGTATTGGAGCCTGCTGCATCAGAAAATACGACGTCCTGTTCATCCACAACCATAGCTCCTGATAAATCCTCTTCACCGCCGAAGTCATCATCATGCTCCTCGACACTTTCGGTTTTCGCAAAGAATTTCTGAATTCCAGTGTCGCCCACACGACGTCGCTTGTCAGGCCTCTCCCCCAGCGCAGTCTTACCTGCATCTCTAGAGCTAGTACTATTCAGAGCCCTGGCTTCCTCACCCTTAACCAAGAATGCCCCTATACCCATGTTTCCAGAAACGCCATCTTCAAAGCCCCCTACACTTAGACTTAGATTAGCACATGGCCAAACTCGTCCCTCAAGCATGATCTGGTTTAGAAGATTCTTGGCAAGCTCAAAAAGCAGTGTCTCATCTATTTTCTTGCCCTGTGAAATGGAGGCCTGTCGGGACTTCGTCTGGCCGCCATGTCTATGATGCAAGTTGATTGTTTTGGGCCTCCTCTTGTTCTCGAGGACCCCTTCCTCCACTAGTCGGGAATATATGTCTGCTGCGAATATCCGAAGCCATTTATTGGCCTGTTCGGGTGTGTTTATGCTAGGACGGAACGACTTTGCAGATAACATTGACTTAATCTGAGTCCGTGAATTAACCTCATTATGGTCGATACCGCGGATAGTATTGTAAACCCAACTGCCTGTCTCTTCCCCTAATTTCTGTTTCATTTGCTCCATCGAGATAGGTAAAAGATCCTTGACCATGTCGGTATTGAAAAGTTTGACCACTTCCTCCCCCATCTTGCCCCCCAAATTTCTTATTTTGGTAAACTTGAAGCCTGAAAGGAATTGCTGCATAGCTCGATTCCGAATAACCGTCTGTTGGCTTGGCTTCTTATGTGCCGATCCAAGTTTGGCAAGCATTTTGTTTTGGGCAATTCCAGCGGAGCATGTGTATTTGAGTTTCTCACGTATTGCGGCCCGAACTGCGCGTACGATTTCAGAACCAATCAAAATTGCAATATCGTCCCAATCGGGGTCATCATCTTCTGTTTCGTTCGTGTCTAAATCCACCAAAGCATCCGCTTTCCAATCGAGCACGGTCGTAGGCGGTATAGGAAGATTCTCCATAACATCGTCATACGGCGCGGGCCCCTTCAGCTCCGGATATCTCTCCAACAGTATCATGTGCACTTGAGCTGATAGATCCATAAAGACTTCGTCCACACTGGCTTTCTCCACCTTCTGCAAGTTCTTTGGAAAGCATTCCTTTATACAAGCTAATATTCGTCTGGATTCGAGTCTGTATGGGTCCAAGGAGACTTTGTGGGTAGCAATATTCTTGTAGGCGTCATCGTGATACGCCCATTTTTCGTCACCCTCGCGCCATGTTGCAACGTGTTGACATATGAGGTCTGGACAGAGCTTTTTGGCTTCGGAAATAGTTACATGACGGTTGAGCCCAAACGCTCGAGCGGGGTAATTGATTGCTATGAGACCCTGCCTGTATTTTAACCACGTATTAGCATTGGTATCTTTCAGAGACTCTTCACCAGGGGTGCACTAATTCATGGATGATGTTGTGCTGTGGTATGGAGTTCAGATAATATCTCCTCACTTTGGTCAAATGGAAGCATTTGTTCAACTACAATCTGAGTCATAGAAGTCCTGTTCTTCGGGTCCTGAGACGATGCGATTGTAAAATAAAAGATTAGAGCCCAGGTCTTAGAAGAATACGGGTGTTGTAACAAAATTCGGATTGAATGTTGAAGAGCGTAGCCTGGAGTATCAAGCAGGTATCCCCGAGAGCAAGGAGGTATAAAATATGTAAAGCGTAAGCCCATCCATGAACTAGTGTACCCACAGGTCTTTGGTCATAATCAAGCAGTCGGAAGTGATAGATACCATTGTTGCACCGCCAAAGGTTTATCCTCATCAATTCCCAACCGTACCGTTTCTACCTGCGAATAAAATGCGTCCAAATCCACATGTGCAATCACTCTTAACGGACATGTTGTCGTCGAGGTAGCTAGTTGTGCAAGCTGTCTGTAGGTAAACCTGCTCTTCTTTCGACGTGAGGGCGTGAGGAGCGGCGGTGAGGACTGGAAAGCTTCGGGTGAGGACATGGTTCGAAGTCGCGTTCCAGACAAGGTAGAGGAGACTCTGCTGCGAAGAATCACTGTAGCATGACGGGGAAGTTTTGTGGTAGTCCACGCATATGCGACTCGATCAACGATCAAACCAAGTAAGGTGTTGAGTGGCAAGCGTCGTCGTTGACCTCTCACCAAGTTGCCAGATTTAATGAGAACGTCGCGCCGATGTGTATGTAGCAAATTGGAGAAAAGGTTTGCGAGATATCAAGGAATGATGTTCTGTGTATAGTAGACGCGTTAAGTGGTTTTGGAGAGACGTGTTTCGTGACAAAGCCATGGAGTGTAGTAAGGTTCGGTCGATACTTAGTTCTGCTATGCTGATGTCATACATTTGAGAAGTCGCTCATTAGCTGTTGATATGGGGGCGTACAAAGGAGGATTATGAGAACATGGAAAAATACCGTTAATTATTCCTTGAGTAGACTTGTATATTGATTCAGTCATTCATTCAAGCCTTTGAATTGATCCTTTTCAAGTAAGAAGAATGTCGTTTCTGCGGAATCCCGCCACGCTGCTTGCCATCAACCTCGCTACCCTTTTCGGCATCGCAGGAGGTACCTACAACCTCAGATCGCATATGATTGAACTTTCGGAGGATCACGAAGCTAGAATGGTATGCTAAATTTCTTTTATTCAAACTTCAAGTTCAGCTGTACAACCACTCCCTTGTCTCCAACCCTTGGAAAGTCGGATGAAAGTGCTTCATGTAGACAAAGTGAGGGATGGTAGGTGACAGTCTGCGCTTTCTCGTAGCATGAGAACTTCCACCCCCTTGCGCAAAAAAACTCTGCATGCCCGCTTGTTATTCGCGGACTCGTATATCTTACCATTCACATAGTTTGGTATCATCTTATCCGGTTCACACACACATCGTCCTCGTGCTGCTAGTGCAGGACCTGCCATTTACGACCTGCCCATTCAGACATACTAGGTGTTTTAGTAGGCGGCTCTGCGGAATACTCTAGGGGGGTAACATGTTTACAATGTATGCATTTAATATAGAGGTTGTTCATACAGTAGTAGGCGCGTCACCGTGGAACAAAGCCGGCAAGCTAATGCGGACTCTCTGCAGGATGAGTTGGAAGGCACTCTTAGAGGTCACATTGGGCTCATTGAAGATGCTCTGGACAGGTTGGAGGGAAAGCCTAGCCAGAATAAAATGTTAGATCGATCAGACTCCCATCCTACACTGTAAAGTAAAATCTGACAAATCTATAGGGACCACTACTACGGGAAGAGGACGAGGGATGAGAAAGAAAGTAGCCGCCGCTAGATGTTTAATCTCAACTGCATGCCTTCGTCTATGCACAATTTCTCTGTGTTATCATGATTGGGTGTTGCTTTCGAGTTGGTGTGTTCCTTTTCTGGCATAGTAAAACTTGGCCGGTCCAAATCCTTAAAACCTTGCATGTGAACGGTTTGGGACGATCAGATAAATGGAAGAGTTTTCTTGGTTGCACGATGCGGCTCTTCGTCTGAAGGAGTTCTGGACTATCAGGGAAAACTGTGTAAATGAGCCGACGTGCAGTTACATTTATATCCTTACTCTGACTCAGCGAAATGATCTGCCTAAACAGCCAGTGCAGTGCCGACCAGGAGTAATTTTGCATCGATTCAGAGGATCTTGAGATGTGATGGGATCGAATAGAGATCAGCAAGCCCGGTTATCATGCTGCTCATGCGTAGATGTGTTTGGTAGGGAGGTTGGATGATTACTTGACAACCAACATAGCATGTTACCACAGTCCTGGGTTCAATAGTGCTGATGCCCTATGATGAAGAGAGAACTGATCTAGTGCTGCTTTCTATTTAGATCTGTGTTATCAAGCTTCTCGCTTTGAAGCTAAGCCTTGAACCGGAAGGCACAACTACCGTCAGCAAGCAGCTATTGAAATTGAGGCTCTTAGCGAAGTGATTTGGGGGCAGCCCTGAGATGTGGCATATGTCAGACGTTAAGCTTTGGCAGGTGTCACCGCATATGAGGCTGCTCGAGGGGCCGTTTGTTTTCTCTAGTATTGCATGCAGATCTAAGCGTTGTATAACCAATAAATCTTTTGGGGGCATTAGAAGGCTATGCCATCCCATGTGTCTTCTAGCTAGGTGTGGGGAATGTAGTGACTGACAACGGTACTTGAGCAGATTGATCCTCCTCGCCCCTCGGTTCATGGAAAGCCACTGTGCGTCATCTAATTCATCTTGACAAACAAAGAAATATGTCTGATAACCTCGTGCCGGTAGGATTGCAGCAGTTGGGCTCTCTGCTCCCGAAGAGGCACAAAGATTCTACCGAGGATTCATTCGACGCCCCTACAAAAGGATCAGCCCCAGCTCTTTATTGAAAACTATGTCAGCTTCTGCTCCAAATATACTCACAATCGACATGAGTTCCGCACACTGCTAGCACTCGGAGCATACTAAGTCATTCAACTGTGCTTTGGGAGCGGTCGGAATCCTCCACTGTCGCCTAGTTCGCCTTAACTACGGAGATTGGCCTTGGAAGGGTTTGGAAGGCAACAAGCTACCCTGTCAAGCTCGTATAACGATCGCTATTCGAAGCGTGGTCGCAACGGCTAGCATGCCGCAACCCCGATGGGCGAGCCATCGATGCAACAACATACCATGAACGAATGACCGTCGGCTAGTGTTACCAGAGGACTTCTTGTCCCATATGCATACAACGACTTTATCCTGTTTTGGCCCCGAATACTCCACCATGCACACCTGTCACCGGTAGTCTGGCTCGAAGGCGGCTATGCAAAGCTTAAAGGATTTCCTGGGTCAGAATTCCAGAGAATCTAAAGTGTGTTTACCCAACATACAGTGACAGACGTCACTATCCACGTTAGTGGCATCAGGAGTCCCAGGGTTAGCGACGCCGGACAACTTCCTTACTAAGGGGGGCGGGCAGGGTCGACCGGAAGATGTTTGTAAGCCTGGCCACAGCAATTTTAAGAACACAACGGGCTTGTGCCTAATTTCAGAACCTACGCCGCCTCCAACCCGTACCAGACAAGATGCTATTGTCAGTCAATATTAGATCCTCGAACTCCTCGCACACGGGCGAACTGCCCGAAATGCAGACCGGAGAAGCAATACTGAGTATGGGGCGTTATGAAGGCGAACATCTCTCTTCAAGCGTTCAAGGCAGTCCGCCTCCGACGCATTTATAGCACCGGCGCTCCATCCTCTCGACGGACATTCGAACTTCATCATTGTGAGCACGGCACCACTTAACCACAAAGGAAAACACGTCTTCTGAACTTTGTCGACCAGATTACTTTCCTATCAACGCGACCTAGAGACCACACTCATCAACCGAGCATCTAAACATCACACGAGCAGCAAGACATAAGACTGTAAGCCAACAGTGGTTGAGGGTTAACAGAAGCTTACGTATTCTTCAGACAGCAATGGAACAACCGATGACGGCTTCATATCCCCCTCCGATGGAAAATTGGTGGTGGTGTTGCTCGTGTGGGCGCGAAGTTAATTCACAGGCCTGGGGATGGTATTGCCCTGATTGTTCGCACCAATACTGCGGGACTTGCTGTCTCATTCCACAACCACAGCCCCCAACAGAAAAGCAATAGGCGAACCGAAGTCAGCAAGCTGTTGGTTATGCACGATCAACACATGGCACGATTGGTCGTTAAGAGTGGTGCGATGGAAGACAAGCTGCAGCTGGAGCTTCGAAGAGATCTCGCTGAGCGAGAAAACAAAGCGGTGTACGATAAGAGCATTTTGCGGAGTCGGGTAGACTTTGGGTATTTGAGGGTTGCTTGTTGCACTCGTATGTTCGCCGACTCATAACCGTCTTCAACATTATGGGCCATGGCTGCGAGTCTGGTGCAACATTGGCGGTTGCTTGTTAATGTTTGGACGAAGCGATATTGTAAGCATTTTTCCTTGGCGCAATTTGGGATTGGTTTGCATCACTTCATATCACAGAGTAGAGTTGGCGTTCATTTGCTTAGATTTATTTTCGTGTAGCTGGTAGCTTTGTCAGGCTCGTGCCTCAAAATACACAGCGTCAATGGGTAAACATTCGAGAACTTTGATCCTTATATCAGAGTACCGTTGTGTTGCGAAGAGAGGAATTCAAAACGTCTAGTGTGAACCGCAGAACGCTATTTCCTGAGTGGGAACCATGCAAGGTGACATGATCCCGAGTCCATGGTTATTGGTCCACTCAGGGGTAGACGAAGTCAAGCTCCCCTTGGTCTCCTCGAAGTGGTGTGTCGGAGGTAGCATGGTGCATTGTGGCCATCTCACATGAGAAGGCAGTTGCAGCTCGAGTTGCTGGCGTGCGGAGCTAACAGATGGAGTACCTCCGCATACATGATCACAGCCCCGCCCAAGAAGCAAGCTGTAAATTAGATGTGCGATATATTCTTCGGTGGCATCGTGTGAGTAGGAAATCTGTGGCAGATGAAGTCCAGGTGAATTGGTCTAGTCTGTGGCTATCATTTCGATCGGGATGAAGGGTGAGCTAGTGATTGATGAGGTGGTGTCATAGTGTTGAAACAGCACCATGTCAGCCTGTGGTAACAGCCACAAAGGGGTGGGAGTAACTCCTATATGGAGTAACTAACGATTGATGTAGTGATTGTTTATGTGATGAGCTTCGACGGAACTATTCAGTGCGACTGGGCGTGCACCAGACACCCCTTAAAGAGAAATTTGGCGAGGCAAGTGGTCTCCTGTACACGAAACAATTGAGTCGTAATGCGGTCAATTTTTATGGACGTGTGTTGTGTCGATTTAGTTATTCAGCTTTCCGTCAGTGTATCTAGGATTGGATGGTATGTCACTATCCCAATAAGTATTGGACCTTGGCGACCAATTTGATTGATCAAAATACACGTGCAAGTGCGTCCATCTTTTCATAATATATTATACATTATATGTCAACACCACTAAATCTGATTGTTTCAGCACCCTTTGCCGCAATAATGTTCGTGTGCAACATGTAGATCATGTTATATGTACTACGGTGCCTGTAGTAGCTGCCGGCGACGCTCCTAATCGGGCAAAGTCGAAGCCTTATTTCGCTGTAGCAGATCACCGGGAATGCAAAGTGTGCCTCCGCAGATCTCGCAATTCTGTTTCGTCTTTATTTCTCGTACTATCGCCATCACGCCGGCGGAAATGCCGCCATTTCCGCTCTTCACGTTGTTTCTCATCGGTTGAATAGCGCCGCCTTCGCGAGCCTTCGCTTCGGGTACGCAATTCCTCCGGAGAAATGAAAGAAACAGACGCTCGGATCTGATCAACAGAAGGGCCAATCTGAAAGTGGCTTTCCGTATTTTCGTGATTGCAGCATGGGCTTCTCTTGAGTGGCAAGAACCAATCGATTACCCGATCCCCCATGACCGTTTTCCAATTCAGTATACCCGATCCCAAATCCCAAGGATTGTCTCCTAGGTGGATTGTCTCAAGAATCGCAAAAGTTCGAACAGCTTGCTGATCGCGAACCGACTGGCGTGCCGGAACCGTTGATGTTTGAGATGCCGCATCTCCACGAATAGCTGTTGCACTAGCCATGTTTCTTGCAACATCGACCGGTACTGGCTCTGAGAGCTGGTCATGTCGAATGGTTTTGACCGCCGGCAAATTATTTTCGGCATTTCCCGAATATGGCGGCATACTTAGAGGATATGTGATCTCGGGGTATGTCTTCGTTGAAGCTGCGTTTACACTTATTTCCACTAGTCTCTGTGGGGAAGGCTTAAGGATAGCCAATACATGAATTTTCCCGTGCCGGTTGATGTCTTCAACTTGTGTAAGATTATATATAGCCAATCTCACCGACGTCGACGCCATAGTTCCCGTGAATAAGCCAAAGAAGGAAGCTCTGGAGTTCATAGTCAGTGGCAGCCCGCAAGTAATAGCGTTTGGTTAATTTCTTACAATGCAAGAATTGCTATGAACTGGGAGTTCACAGTTTCGCCCTAGCAAAAAGATGTCAGTTAGAGCCCTCTCTCGCATACCGATTGCCCAAAGAACGAAGATAGGCAGTGTACCAATCTTGAGCACCTAAAACAAAGTGCCCGGCACAGGTGAGAGGCTTTGGTCATACCTTTGTGACGATTTGTCGATGGATGTAAAATGCCATTACCACAAGTAAATGTAAGCAATAGAAAGCCGTATAACTAACAAATTGGAGGAAAAATTTAAAATTGTTCTCGCCCACAGGCCCTCCAACCCTGATAAGATTCTCATTAGTTGGGGCACACTTGATCGGGTTGAGGCAGTCGACATACCATGGGCAGTAATGATCCATTTTATAAATACATCTTCCAACAACGCTGCAATGATGCTGACGATCCAATTTCCAGATGCAGCATTCGGAACACCATCGTGGTTTACCATCTCTCTCTACAGTGAAAACATCCTTCGTATAAAACAATTCAAGCCCAGGAGAATCGGGATCGTGCCGATTAGCTGCAGAATCTCCCGAAGTATATTCTTCCCCCGCAATATCATCATTCTTCATTTTCGTCTTTCGGCTCCTGCTTATCGCTCCAGCTCCCAGTGGGGCATAAGGAGGATCGATCGTGGTCATGTAAACTACCCGGAGGAATGATGATGCCATCAAGAGAAATAGTACAAAGTATATGACGAGGATGGGAATCGCGGCACTCTTGTTGCTGTGCTTGATTAAGAGATAATGGACTAAGTTTTTCTGTGTTAGTAGACTGGCTCATCGACTTCCCATGTTTCTCTAGTTCATACCACAAAGAGGAGCGACTAAGACGTAGGTCGCATATCCTACTACCGCTGCGAGAACCCATGGTATGACACGCGCGGTCCATATATTTGCTGCGCGTTTGTTGCGCTCGAAATCATCTTGTGGCATGTCGAGTTGGACCGGCGCAATTGCCAGGAGAAAGGATGAGGGAGCCGTCGATAACAATGCATTACAATATGATGGTCGACAATCGCGAGAGGTATTACTATATGAATAACGCCGTCAATTTGGGGTTTCTTGTTCCACAAGATGCTTTCATCCTGAGCTCCCGATGATAAATATGATAGAAACGCTGTGAGCGAAATACTGCGGGTTTGAGAGAAAATGATGTGAGGTCGTCAGTCCTTAACGTTAGTAGGGGCTTGGGATATTAATATGTAAGCACGGACCACTACAATCACGTCTCATCGCCGCTAGTGTTCGAACTGCTTCCTCAACTGCAAGTATCCTCAAGTACAGTACTAGGTTCCGGGTTCCTATACAAAGAGCCTCATCTCCTATCACCAACCAACCTCGAGAGCCGCATGCTGGACGCGGCTTCCTTCTCTTATATAAGTAGAGGCTACATGTGCTACCCAGGGTCAATGGAAATCATTCAACATTGATGTGCCACACATCACCTACCCTGTTGCGATCTTGAAGTAGACAAGCATGTCATATCTTCGAGATGCCTATCTGTCTAATCACATTTCTTCCCGTGTGAGTCTCGGGCTTCGCACGATGAGGTTACAGCATTGCTCGAATCTTGCGTTTTCGAAGATGCCCCGCGCGAGCACCTAGAATGCCTCATAGCATCTCAGCAGCGCGTCTGTTGTTGGTTGGGATCTAACTCATGAAAGACGATATCTCAAATAAGTGCCACCGCTCCGAGACGTACTGTGATATATCCTTTGGTCTCCTGCATGGCTTTCCCAACCTCCGTCGCATATGACGAAGCGTGAGCTTGTCAGGCTCTCTGTAGATTTTCTTTATTCAGACATTCGCCAAGGATGAGAACATGGGGACCGCAAGGATATTCTACCATATTCTGCCACAAGGAACAAGGGATAACGGAGTTGAGGCTCTGTTTCTGAGCCGCAAACATAATATTCAAGCAAAGCCACTGCGCATCAATCGCCATGAAACTGACGTCTTTCTGGGCTACCTCCACGTCCAACAGTGGTCGCGAACCGGTGCTGCTGGTGGCATGACCATTCCATCGACATCCCGTGAGCACATTCTTTTATATGTGGCAAAAGATGACTCCTAAAGAGAAGCCTATCATTATTGCATTGTATAAATACAAACGGCTCCATCCTCTATTTCTTTGGTTCCGAGAGCTTTGATGTCTGTGTTCTAAATCATATGGTGTGTTACATATGTATGCATGGCTCTCTTGTTTGAGATGTACTGTACGTATCAGTCCAGCCTGTTACCAATCCTTTCCTGGTGTTTCTAACATTCCAGACAAAACGTTCGGAGAGCTTTAATAACTCTCTATTACACTCACTGGCCACCTTAGAGGACTATTCCGGACTTCAAAAAGACATACATTGACCTTTCCACATAGCGCATGATGTTGCTGTCAAGTGTTGCCTGCATCTCGACGGCGTTCATCCGCACTCGTTGTGTCTATTAAGTCAATCACCAAGTCTGCAATTCAGTTACTGGAAGAAGTAATTCACAGCACCCAGCTCTGTTCATCAAAACTGAGCTGTACTACTGAGGCAGGCAGGCAGGCTGGCTAGGTGTTTAGTCTTCTTTTTATCACTATCAGAGAATTCCTGATATTTGAGTCTGGCTACATCTGGGGCTCACATGAATGCCCTTCTTCCAGACATCAGAAAAGCTTCGAATCTGAAATGAGTACATTGCGATTCCCCCTCTTCGTTAACATCGCCCTCTGATGACTCGCCAGCTAGAGTACAGGTTCGAAGCTTATCATTCGTTGTTACTATCTGATTTCGCGGTCAGAATATTGTCAGGTCATGTCAGAGTCACTGGAGCCTAGCCATTACACAGTGAGTCTTTCAAATCCTCAGTTCTGTATTGGCTACATTACGATCCTCGAAACAAATAGTCTAATCCATATGCAGTATACGCAACATTTGCACGCTTCTACCATGAGGCTCATTTCTGCCTAAAATCTAGTCTCGGCTTCTCGCGGCAACCACACATACGATGGAAAGCCTGAATATTACTGCATTATCCGCACGCATATCACGAGTGGCTGAGGGGGCACCCAAGAGACTCAAGTTCTTCAGGGGAGCCTGGAAAGAAGGCTGGGGTGCTTCCACCTGTCATACGGGATCCACCCGGAGCCCGGTAGTTCGGGTTTGCTAATGCAGGCACATCGTGCAGCCTTGTGACAGTTCCAAGGCTCCATGCTTATGATGCGGTAAATAACTGGGAAAACACAGTAGTGTCAGTGATTTGTTCATCGGAGACTACCGATGGGCATTCATCCACAGAATTCTCGCATTCCCTTGGCTGGTAATCAGCTATGGGGATGAGGTGTAGCTTCCGGGCTCTTTAGGTAGCGCAGTCTACGACTCACCGAACTAAGCCCCGGGAATGTTGACCGAACAGACGTTTCCTTTAGTCAAACTTGGATCATTAGAACGACCAAAGAACATTCTCATTCTGTTACCGAAGGTGCTCATTCATAGAAGAAGTGACTCTATGGCCCACAAGTATTGCCCTAAACATCTGTTTGGTCAATTCCTCTTTCGGTGAATACTCATGGAATGTTGGTGCGTTAGGCCCCTCGCCCAATGTTGAATCCTAATTGCTAAGCCATCTCCGGTGAGTTAACCCGGGAAGGGACTTTGATGGTCTATAAAGTGTATAGATGAAATCTTCTCATAAGTATATCATGATAGCACGCTCAAAAACATAATTTGGCATCTTCTCTCAACTGTATAATTCATTTTGCTTCACGATCACTGCACACTTGCCATCTCTCTCGTCGCTCGAGTTTCAAGCACTCTTCCCTCATAAGACTCCACACATTCGCAGTTTTATCCAGAAACCTCTCGAAGGCTAGATCGAAATGCCATCATCTAGTGCGCCAAAGGCAAAATCTTACTACGTGTCGGTGTGGTCTTGTTGTTACTGTCGTGACTACGATGGCAATTACAGATCCTCGGGCATGACAACGAATATCGAGTTTTGCCCGGAATGTTCACACCGGAGATGTACAGGCTGCTATGTGCAACAAGTGAAGACCAAAGGGTACGGTCATTAGGTATGCTGCATCGATGCTTGATGGCTTACCTGTAACTTGTGCTAACGCATCGTTCAGTAAACGAAGTAATGAGATCTCAAGCTCAACTGTTTACACTACTCCCTCCGCGATTGCATGTGCTGTACTTTTGTGCCGCTATGAGTACCAATGCCTGCAGCTTTGAAAAGGATCGCGGCGGATTGTTGCATGGTTTCTGCGACTGGTAGTTCACGCGCTCCGTTTACAGTCTTAGCATTTTTGCATCAGCATTTGCCACTGGTTATTTTGGGTTGCATAGGATGGGCTTGGTCATTATTAGATTTCATTATCGCAAGATTTCATGTCATATAGAAAGGTTCTCTTGGAAATAGCGCCACGTCATAGATGAATGGAGGGGAAAATAGACACTTTCTGCTCACCTCGCTTGTTCCTGCAATGATCAACATTGACTGGTAGTCCCAATCTTCGAGATGCCAAGTGAGCAATGTCCCAAAACATGAGTGATTGATAGTAATTCTCCAGCTTAGGTCCAGAGTTGGATTGTTTCCCAATACGTGCATCCTTGTTTCTTGTTATTTCACCGGCTACTAAGTTTGTCTGAGCTTATAGTGCTCCTGAGTTTCGGTCCGTTTTGCTCTAACTATCCCGACCTACAAGTAGCATTCTCGCCTGCTATTCTACTATCGCTAGGATCGCTGCTCATTTCCAAAGCACCGCTGTCCTCTAGTTTCTCGTGCCTTCAGGATGCCCGTATTAACATATTTTTGACTACCACGAGTATGCCCACGAGAAAACTGGGACCTCCCTCATCATAGCCACCCTCGCCCCGCCCATCTCGGGGCGGAATGGATTCATTCAACGAAGAATCCCAAATGTCACGAAGGAGTTGAAGCAAATCTCACCTCGAATTGCCACAAAAATGCCTCCTATGCTTCACACCGAGAGGGCTCATAGCGCCCTTAATTTGTCCGCCCTAAAGGGCGCAGGCACATTAATCATAGGGCGAATATGGGGACTTCGAAAACTCTAGGAATCCATTCAGAATACAAAATGAAGACATTTTCCTGGTTGTGGTCGAGAAAACTTTGGATCAAACACCCTCAAGTCTCTCTACCACAACACACCCCAATTCAATCATTGTTACCAACTTCCATAGTTTCAACAGGCGGCTCATAACCTCACAAACAGACGCGCATACCACTAAGTCCAGCAACAGGACACACTGTTGTTTAGTCACGGCTACTCTCACCACGAGCGTTCGAGTCACAGTAAACCGAATAACGACAGCTCGCCAAGCCTAAATATGGACAACAACGGATGTCACAAAGTCTGGTACTGCTGCAATTGCGGCGATGGCCCTATAGCAGCTGCTCACAACACGCATTGTCCAAGTTGCTACTGGGAAAAATGCAAAAATTGCACAACGAAGTGGGTGAAACGCAACGTTGCTACCTAGTGAGTAATGATGCTCTCAGTCATAAAACTTGTTGAGATAAGCAAATGGCTGACGAACCCCAATTAAGACTCTGACTTCACACATCGACTGTTTACGCGGAGGAGGAAACAACTGGAAGAGACAGGGGTAGTCGGTACATGGAAGAGTGGTAGTGCTCACTTCCTGTGACTGGAACGGTTCATCTGGGAGGAATGAAGGAGTATCTGTAGTCATTGCATAGCGCTGGGCGTTGCATACTTTTGGGTAGCATGTCTTTATCTGTATTCTTAGAAAATCCGGTGCAATTTCTATAAATTCCCTACATCTCATTTGGGGGTTCGTCAGTTTTCACGGAATCGGTGCTAGAGGCATTCTAGCGAATAGAAATGGTGTTTTTCAATGCCCCGTTGTCTTTTCTTGCGGCAGTCATTTTACATATGGGAGGCTTTCTTTTCAGCTTCACAAGTACTGGTTTTTATCCGGATTAAACTCGTCCGCCCTTCTCAAAGTTTTTCGGTGCCTTGCTCAGCCTCGAGAACTCACCGGAGCTACAGTAACTTGCTGAGCTTCAGCACCCTGGGAGGGTATGCCTTACTCCTAACCCTGCTCCGGAATTACTGACTACGAAGTGCCGGATTAGTACACAGAATAGAGGTATTAATTACACCGATGTTCAGCTTCCACTGCCAAGATAGCTCCACCATGGTCAGATTTGCCCTAGGCAGTGCTCAAGAATACACCGTGGGAACCCCCCGACGAATACAGCTTCATGGTCCGGCACATCTTACATTGTCGCCTTGTACAACTACCGCATGAGACATGACTCCTACGGAGGATGCACAATTTAGACACCACTGTCACTGTAAGTACGGATGGCTCCGAATTCCTCCACATGATAAGCTCTTGAATCTAACCCACCTATTCCTAAAGACCTGATGGGATGGCCTGGAAATAATTTTGGTGAAAAGAACGTAGGCAAGATTCCCCCACATATCCGTAATGTATCAAATTTGGCCTTCATGAGCCGCATTAGTATCATTTTGGTCACCGAGACATTAGCACGTTCGCTCTATCAGCCCGCATGCGTTAGGTTGAGGACGCCCGGTGGGGCGAACTACTGGTCTGTTCGTTTTATCTGCCATTGCTCATCTTTTACAGGTTTACAGTGTCTACGCGGTGAGAAACACAGCGTCGCTTTTGGTTAGGGGTACTTCGTGGGGACTTTTTTGAGCCGCACTACGTACTCGGCCACTGGGTCAGCTGTGCATGATGCAGCTAAGCACGCACGCTCTGCTTCTCTGTATACAGTACTTGTCCATTTACTATAAAAAGCAAAATACCTACGTCACGAATAACTTTCAGGAGCAATGATGTTTAAAATAGTCGATTAATAGCGAATTAATGTGATGTCTCCGAATGTTGTAATCCTTCTCTGTGCCCTTTTTTTGCGTTGATACAACGTCTATTTCCTTCCCCAGACCATCTCGTATTTGGTTGAATCTCAGCCAAACATTCACCATCCTTCCCAGGATGCAAGAAAACTCCCCTCGTCGTCAATTTAGAACAATACGGGGTCGCTTGCGGTAGGCCGCGGCAGAGTATACCGATCCTAGTAATTAACGCTCATAGGAGTCGTTAATCTCTACTACGCGTCTCGAAAGAGCAGATAACTACGATTCTTCCGACCCCCATTCGACGATTGAGAATCTCGACAACGGGAATTTTTGCCCCCTCGTTTCCCTTTCTCTAACCGACCTGTCCCCCTTTTCGGACAGTTGGGGTCAGTATGTATTTATATATCTTGCGGGCTGCAGTGAATGCTTAATTATGTTCTATTTCGAAGTTGACGGATTTGACTATGCTTCGGACGACACAGCACCCATTTGAGTAGCGTTTAGTCAAACAATTTCTCCTCCTGCGTGTATGTACGGACGGCGCACACGCCTGAAAATAGTCTCCAACTCCTACGAGGACTTGGAAATCCAGATTTGGATCAGGATACAGAAGGGCGCACCCATATTCGGGGATTAGATATCTCCATGTAAGCTTCTCTTGTCTAGACTCGATAGGCGGCAATGGCTTCTGCGGCGCGTGTGCGCATACTGTCTTTACACATCCGGATTAACATCCATCAGACCGCTACCCAATAGCATCAACCAATTTGCATCCTCATCTAGCTAAGCGATCCTCATATCTTCGCATCGATGGAAATATCTCGCCTCCACGACAATGATTACCTGAACTTAGGACCGGACATGCTACAAGATCCCATTTTCCCCCAATAAATAACTGCCTGGTATGCAGGCAGCAAATCGACAGCTCGATTCCTTCATTGATAATCAAGAACCGTCGCGAACGGGGATACTGATATGGAACGTTACAAGATCCTCACGAGAGAGAGTCTGGGAGGAATTATCTACCCTTCTCCAGACGCCGATTCGAATCTAATGGCGAAGGATGCATGTATTGGATGACTGCATAACGAGGATCGATGTGATTTGGGGGGCACGAATCATATATCCCGCTGTGAACGTTGCGGTTGTAGATCCGGTCGATATTAATACTCCGAGTCTACCACGATACAACCAATGGCTCTAGAGCTGCAGTGTTGGCAGTTTGGTTCGCGGCAACTTTTGCTCTCGCCTCTGTAAATGACGACGGCCAGCAGGTTCATCTGATTGATGGCTTATCGTCCAATCACGTGATGTAAGTGAGGGGTTTCCGATGTGTTTCGTCCCAAGCTTTTCGATGGGACGAGATCTTGTTGCAGTTTTGTCTATTCTATTTTGGAGATGGCTTCATGATGAAGACCAGACGGTAGGTGCAAGTACATTCTTTGTTCGATTCTCAACATCGACTACTCTTTCTCCTTCATATATATCCACACTCTTTACAAATCGTAAGTAATTGATGACCTTTCAAATGGCCTTTTCCTGGATCAACCTTTCTCCAGGTTAAGGGGTGAAGTCTGCTAAACTGGATTTCAGCCGGCTTTACTTAGGTATTGTAGGTAAGTATCGGGTGAAACTGCGGCGACGCCGAACCAAAACGTCATGAGCCGACACGCAATCCTCCAAGAAACCCCCACCACAATCTGTGCCTTGAACTGAGAATAATCAGTACAGTACCGTTTACCGTTTGCCGTTCACCGTTTCAAATTCTCACCACCATTCAAGGTTTTGCTGATTCTCTAGTTGCTCAATTACGTTACGCGCAAGCAATACATTCTGCATTCTACATTATACATTCTACATTATTCGATTATTATATACGTCAATTGCTATCTCGCTGCCACGCTCGATCGTCTACGTATCGTCGCATAGGATAAGAATTTCATCTGATCACACAGGGCCCCACCTTCCACCATTCTCGAACGCGCATCTGAAGTTTCGCGACAACGCATGGCAACTCCTGTCTGTGGTTTGCAGTAAAGCCCGCCTTTCGCCCTGCGAAACTCTTGCTTGTCGAGAACAAGACGACACAGCATCGATCCTATTTTTATTTCTCCCCGTCCCCAACATCGCAATGGCAGAAACTACGACCGCACCCGTGGAAATCATCCGTCATTTTGCTCAGCAGCAGCAACATCCACTGTCGCCCGATGAGATAGCTCAGCACTCGAGCAGTAAAGAAGTGGGAGGGAGCTCGAAGCGCTTGAGCGTGCATGATTTCGAGCTGGTGAGGACTTTGGGAACGGGTATGCTTCCCTGCAGATATCTTGTGCCGCTATGCTGTGCTGTGTAGCCGGGTGCATGTATGCTAATCGCTCTCAATAGGGACATTTGCTCGCGTGTACGATACCCAGCCCCTCTTTGACCTGGCGCGCTCATATATCTGATTCTGTGTAGCTGGCTCGTACGGCTTGCGAATCCTCCTACCGAAGCAGATCGCAATAAGTTCTTTGCGCTGAAGGTGTTGCGGAAAGTCGAAGGCATGAGTTCCCACGGCGGCGGCTTGGATATGGCACTTGCTGATCACTTCACAGTTATCAAGCTCAAACAGGTCGATCATGTCAATCATGAGCGTTCGGTTCTTGCAGATGTTGCTGGTCATCCTTTCATTACTACATTAATTACTTCTTTCTCTGATCACGATTCATTGTATATGCTAGTAAGTTTCCTTCACTAGTGATCACCCTTCTACCAGCAGTCACATCGATAGCTAGCGCCCATTATATCATAGGCTAATCTTGTACTTTTCTCTCAAGCTCGACTATTGCCCTGGCGGCGAGGTATTCTCTTATCTTCGAAAGGCCAAAAGATTCGACGAGAACATGGCGCGGTTCTATGCTGCGGAAATAGTCCTTATCCTCGAGTTCCTACACGAAAAAGAAGGCGTGGCTTATAGAGACATGAAACCAGAGAATCTTTTGCTAGATGCTGAAGGACATATAAAGTTGGTGGATTTTGGATTTGCGAAACGTTTGGGTAACAGTAAGTTACTGCGAATCCAAGGAAGACACAGGACACCGATTGACTATCAAAGGGGAAACATACACGCTGTGCGGTACACCGGAATACCTCGCGCCCGAAGTGATACAGTCGAAGGGACACACAACAGCGGTCGATTGGTGGGCACTGGGTATCTTAATATACGAATTCCTGACCGGTTATCCACCATTTTGGCATTCAAATCCAATCGAAATCTACAAGCAGTATGTATTCCTGCCAATTTTTACATAACGCAAATGGTAGCAGCCGTTGTCTAACACAAGATTTCTCACTAGGATTGTCACCAAACCGATTTCATTCCCCGCCGAGCCAGCGATCTCATCCTCAGCAAAGGATATTATTCGCCAATTTTGCACGGTCGATCGATCTAAACGACTTGGAAATATCTCTGGAGGCGCTGCACGGGTCAAAGATCACCCCTTCTTCCAAGGGGTATTATGGAAGGATGTCTACTACAGGAAATACCGGGGACCAATAATCCCTCCATTAAGACACCCCGGCGATGCCCAAAACTTCGATTTGTATCCGGATGAAAAGGAGGGACGAGACCCTTACACCAATGAACTAGCAGCGAAGTGGGACGATTGCTTTAAAGATTTCTAGATCAGATCCTCGCATGGAAGCGAACACAAAAGGCGGACAGAATTTTGATGAATGAAGGTTGCGGATGACGAATCGGCGTATTGTATATTGGGATTGGCCCTGGTGGAACAAACGGCGTTCTGGAGTGGCGTAGTGGGGACTCAAAGATATGGGATGGGTACACTTCTCGTTTTGGAGTCGGTTAGAGGAGGCCTCGGTTGGGTGAAAATCGGTTGGAGCACTCGAGTCCGAGTACGGTATCAGACATCGGTTGGACTAAAGATGAGATAATGAAAGGAGGGGCATACGTTACAATCAGTTTATCACTTGTACTGTACCTAGCTCGGTCTACTGTATATGTATACTTGACCGTCCCAAAAGAGATGGATGGATTGATAGGCAGGTTGACCCCCAGCGAGAGGGAGAGGGAATAGAATCCTCGTACGTACATATATAACCAAGTCCGCGTTATCGGCCAACAGAACGCTTGGGCTTGAACACAATCGGGATCTTATCTCCGAGGGAAAACAAAAGTCTGAGGTACGAACGAAGTACAGCCGAGTCCGACGTTCCAAGCTTGGACCTTTGATTGTCCACCTTTTTTTCTCTCTTGTTAATATGTATGTAAGCGACGTTGGCTGCAGGTTGGATGTGCCGTGGTTGCGTTGCGGTGCTGGGCCTTCGTATGTGTCGTGACTTTTCCATCATTATTGCCGTTTCGGGTCAGCCTTTCTAACCGAGCTTGTTGGTTTGGTTACTATCGAGTACATTTGACTAGGGAGATGGATGGAGGGGCGGGTTTTTCTTTCATGGGAACCAATGGCTGGTTTGGTACGAGTACGTTGTTACATGTACATATGTTGGGAAGAGAAGCCTTTCTTCCTGACCTCTTTCTCCCTGACCTGATGATTAAATTTCTTCCTTTCTTATCGTCGGTTTTCTCTTTTCCCAATGCTTGAATTTTCAAACCTCCTTCTTCTTGTGCTTGAGATTTTAGACTAGAAGAGCTTGCTTTAGATCTTTGATTCAAAAGTCGAATATTGCGGATTGGATTCAAAGACAATTGGCACAAAGATAGAATCCAAGATGGAAGCGCTATCGGTGTCCTCGTCGGCGGTTCTGCTCGTTGGGTTCGTTCTGCTGAGGTATGTGGTGGTGTATGTTCAGCAGCGATGGAATGCGGATGCGCCGTTGGTGGAGAATTCGTGGGTAGATGTGGTGACGGGGAGGGGGAAGACAGGGAAACAGTTGTTGGAGGAGGCGCATGAGAAGGTATGTTTGATTGATGTTCGGGGGTTGGTGTGTAGGGGGAGGG
>LLKJ01000249.1:0-11645 GCA_002242865.1 Clarireedia sp. CPB17
TCCACCGACCAATACCCCAAAAAGCTACCCAACTCATCCAAATACTCATCCTGTGAGAAATCGCCCAGCTTCTTATTACTCGAAGTTTCATTAAGCGCCGTAGTGGTAAACGAACTCCGCGACGCAGGTTCTCTCTGCAATGAATCCTCCCCATCACCATCACCGTCTTCGTGATCCGCAAATGTGCTAAAAGGTTTATCCCTAGCCTTGCGAGTGAATGAAGGACTTTCCGAAGATGTAGTCCGACGCGAAGAATTGCGATCCGCTGCAATAAACGCTTCGGCCATGGCATCCACCGCAGGACTACTCTGGATCAAGCTATTACGAACCCCCGAGAGCACGGGTCTGTATTTCGAGACGGTCGAGAAGTGCTTCTTGAACCGGTCTAGATTCGTCACTTCATCGTCAAATTTATCTTCGTCCCGAAGAACCGAACTGTCGATCCGTGGCGGTGGAGAAGGCTGTCGGCGCTGTGCTGTTGGTGAGATTGGCTCTTCCTCGTCTAGGATTCCGAATGAGACGCGCTTTTTGCATTTCTTGCTCTTAGTTGTAGAACTGCTTGCCCAGGGATTCTTGATTGCTGCGTCTACAAGTAGCTGCGTGTTAGATGGCCGTTGCTCGGTCTGCGGTATGTCGTTCTGTTCGGGTGGTGGTGATGGCGTCATGAGATCGCGGAAAGGTCTGATGGCGTTGCTATCAGTGGCTGGTAGTAATTCCTCCTTTTGCCATCCTGAATGCGGGCTAGATAGTGGTGCATCGTTGAGCTCGGTGGTTTCAAGAATGACAGGAGCTAGAATAGGTTTGATTTCGGTTGTGGCCCAGGGGCTTTGCGGGGTGTCCTTTTTGAAGTGCTCCTGCTCATGGGGTGCCGATACCAATTTCAGACTTGGAGTTTCGGCAGCTGGAGCATTCTCGGCTAGAGCACTGACTGTAGGTCTGCTATCCGGTAGTTTTGAAATGCTTTCGGCATAGCTCTGCATGTCAAGTTGAGATTTTGGTTTCCCGGATTCGCGGACTGGTATATCCGATGATCCCGGTGCGTGGCCAGATTGACTTCTACTTATGCCAGGAGTGCTCCTTTGGGCTCCCAGTTTCCTTGAAGCTGGAAGTGGAGTACGGTTAGGTAATCTCTCAACCGAAGATTTCTCTCCTGTACTTGGAGGAATTTGATTAGAACTAGCGTAGTCCCCCTTTTCAGGTTCGCCAAACTCTTCTTGCGCCGATCCATTGATAGATTGTAGAACTTTTGATCCGCTCTGAGGCCCTAAGTCCCCTTGCGTTCTCCTGCCAACTGGTGTCTTTAGCCCATCATCTATAATTTCGTCCCTACCAGATTCGTCGTTTTTCGGAGCATCTTGTTTCGTCTCCAATCTTGCATTATAGTCGACTGGCTGCATATTTCGTGGGCTGCTAACCTGAGCTCCCTTTCCATGACGTGCTTTAACTGCATCTGCAGCTACCTGTTTCTCAAGGGGGGTCTGACCAGCAGGTGGGGGATGCAGTATTGTAGGAGCGACATAGGTGTGCGATCTGCTATTTCTCAAGCTCACCGGACTACTGTTATACGACTGCGTACTCGATGTTTCAAAGGCGTCTATCGGTCCTGCTGCATTAAAGTTGTTTCGCACCCTCTGAAAAGCTGGTAGATGCGGTGATAATTGTGGGAGGAAGTTTTGCGACGGTTGGAACAGGAAAGAACGATTCTTCATAGGAGAGGGCGATTGGAAGGAAGAGAATGGAATGCCACTGCGTTTTTCTTCCATAGATCTGGAAAATTGATGATCCATAGAGAGTATAGGACGCGGAGTATTCGAAGAGTAGCTCCCTTGAAACGTGCCATTCATGTTAGATGATGTAGGACGATGGCTGGAGTTATTTTGGGTTGTAACCCAACTGGTATCTCCATCCTCATCTTCCGGAGAGAGTAGATCCTGCACAGCAATTCTTCTCGTGGTGCTGGATACTGATGGAGTGCTACCTATACTTTCTTGTGTGCTAAGCCAACTGCCATCATTTCTGTCACTTCCAAAGGAGCCGTGTGACGACACTAAAGGTCCCCTATTTTGAGGTGAAGATTGTGGGTGAAGATTGTCTGTTATATGTCTGGTAATTGAGCTTGGCATGCTACCTCGTTCAGACACAGATAGTGGCTTGCTAATTCCTGAAAACGATGTTTGAGTATGCTCGCTCATTGCAATAGGAGGGTAACCAAAAGATTTCGGAGAATTAGCTGCAGGTCTGCGCTTCTTCCGAAAATCGAAATGCTCCAGATTACCTGACGATGGCGCTATGTCGGTAACAAAGCTCAGGTTACCTGGAGTGGGGTGGCCATTATTATTGATGGCGTGAAGTCGGGGGTGTACAGGAAGCGCAGATGCCTGGGACAGTCTCGGCAATTGTGACTGTGATTTAGCGGTACTCTGATGTGACGGGTTGTGCAGTTCATATGGAGAGCTTGTTTCGTACGAATACTCAAAAGAGTTCGAAGGTTGTCGTTGATGCTCTAGATCGGAAAATCTATGCCGCTGTAGCTCAATTGTTACAGGAGTACTTTTTGCAGTACCAGCAGTTTGGTCCGTCCTTTGCGTGTAATTCTGGCTTCGCTGCCATCTAACATCTTCAACATCCCTAACGGGAGTCTTCAATAATTCTTTAGGAGAAGGTAAAAGATTGGCGGGCTGGAAGTTGTGTGAATAGTTCGATATGCTGGTGGATGGTGGATGGGCCTTCATATTCACAGCGGGAAGATATGGGCTGGGAGATAAATCTGTTTGTTGATCATATTTAGGACGTTTTAGGGGGTGCGACCTCTTCAGCCAATGCTCATCCGCAGGTCGCTTGGCTTTCGTCCATACATCCGATGGCCTTGCCTCCTTATCATCCGTATATAACGCCGGAAATGATTCAGGAATTTCTGGCATTGGTGACAAAGCCGTCATGGGGACTTCTTTCTCTTTCTTCACCGACTCTTCATGGATTGTTTCATCAATCACGATTCCTTCGCTTGAACGGTCGAAACTTGAAGAATCGTCAAAATCTAAGCCGGCGTCCATACCCATTTCCTGTGCCTGCCGCCGTGCATCGCGCTTACACCATGCCAATGCCTCTTTGGGATCCATATCTTCTCTACCGTGTTGCTTCGCTCTCGCCGTAACGTTTCCTCTTGTGAACATCATCTCCTTCGACCCTGGTTTCCACCAATCCGGCTCCCGGTGTCTCCACGGATTTACCCACTCGCTCTTTTTATCCTTGTATAGAGGACCTTTAAGTCGCGCAGATTGTAAGACAGGTAGGTGGCCTTGTAGTGTTCGTTGAGCAATGTGTTCGTATCGGTCGTGCTTCTCCGCTATGTCGGTAGGATCCGCCTCCGCATCCGAGCCTTCGCAAACGATATCCTCAGCAGTGTGCAACGTGGTGGAATATAAGGGTTCGTCGTTGCCATCATCAATGCTGCGCGAAAATGAGGCTATTTTCGCAGACATAGCTGGTCGTAATCCATGGGCAATCTCGAGCGTCGTTGCTAGCGAATCAGTTGTGATCCCACAATGATCAGATTGCGCCGCGTAAGAAACAGCGTTATCGATTTTGACGTGGCTGCCGGGCCAACTCACCACGCCCCAGCGCGGCAGTGAAGCCGCGCAGTCATGTGATGTGTAAAATTCAATTAAAGAATTTGCACTTGTGTTCCAGCTCATTACAAGAGCTAAGAAAGGAATGGCATATGGTTTATGCAGTTTTGCTCTCTGCTTCACTATCATACAATGCCACAATCAAGTTCACTGATAAAAACAGCTTACTCGTAGCACAGTACAGCCACCTGCCACCTGCCACATTTTTTTTTGCGAATTCTGTCCATATCCATACAAAGCTGCCAAGGTAACATTCGAGGTTCATTTCGAGGTTCATTTCGAGGTTCCGCTTTATTAAGGTTATCGGGAGATGTGAAGATATGACGATAGGAAGATTGAGGAAGGAATAAACATGTGCTGTAGCTAGCGTTGAGAAAGCACGAACAAAAAGAGCCCAAAGTGCGCTGGTAAGACTGTTTTGGGGACGCGGTGTAGATTCACCCAACTGCGCTTGGAGCGAACAATGACATCTGCAGTGCCAGCACGATTGTGCCCCGCAATGGAGCAGAATTGTATACGGAAGTAGTCCGCCGGTGTTATAAGGACGAGCAGATCATGTATAGAAGCAGAGCGTAGAGCTGTTAGTCGAAACGGAAAGTAAGTGATCGTAATTCTTCGTGATTCTTCCTACGGCCCTACTGCCCTGCTGCCCTACTGCGTTCCTTACAGTAGTTCCTCTTCTATCCAAGCAGTAGGTACGGAGGTAGGATCGTGGATCGTGGATCTTGGGCTGTTTATTTGGCGGCTCGAGATCTCCAAAACTTGGTTCTGGGTCAGACCAGTGGGGGGTCCGGTTGCCATCTAGGCTATGTTATTCGTTTGTTGATAGCAACCCCTGCCAAAATTGTCCTGCACGACGCACGAAGCACGACTTTCCATTCCCACTACTCAATGCCACTTCGCGACATTCATCCTTTCAATATTGCCAGAACGCGTTTTTGTTGCGCTGCGAATACTAGTATTTTACAATATACTTTCGATTCATTCCTGTCTTCCCTCTACTTCAACTCTACTCTAACAAATTTATGTTACATCTTACCTTCAAGTAACGCGGCCTGTTCCACGCGACGGGTCAGAATATCACCATATCACAATAACAATCGACTCTATGCCTGTAGCTGAACGTAGCTGTCGCGATTGACCAAAATGGACAAAGCTTGGTTGGATTCGCTGTCTGAAGACTGGGTGTCAGAACCAAGGTCTGACTCCCCTGAGCCCGACCTCCCATCTCTTTCACATGGCACTGGCACATCCGATGCCTCGAGCACCCGTGCAAACCCAAGTCGCATACCCAAATACAATCCACAAGCACAATTATGGTCAAGCCCACCCGATAGCAATCCTCTGAGCGAGAGAAGTCTGAACGAAAACAACATTCCCTTGTCGCAACGAACACACCAGCCATCAAAGCTGCGAGTCGAATTACCATCAAGCCCGACAGGCAAGAAAGGACCTCGACCTTCAACAGCTTCCAGCATAAACTCGGGACAATATGATACAGTACAGCATAAGTCACTCAGTGGGTCGCCCAAAAAGATTTCACACGAAACGCCGGAATGGAAGAAACGTCTTTTGCGCGGGGATGTGGCATATGGAGAACAGCGCGATTTATTCAGTGCCGCTGGACTGGAATCAATATTTCAACCACCCACTTCCGACGTCCCTCCAAAGAAGCCATCCAACATTGTAGAGAGCAGCGTTATGCCCTCTAGTCCCCCTGTATATCGCATAGGTTCCGCGACCCGACGATTCGATGACAGTCGACTACCCTCAGACGACCAACCCATGCAAGACAACGGAGATCGACCAGTCCGTGGGATGAAATATAGGATGGTTGATGATTTTGGTAGTGAGTTTTCCGCAAACGACCTAAGTCGGGGCAGCGATTTTAGACCAAATGAGGCGACTACTATAAGTCCTGTCAAAAACCTGGCTCCTCCTTCCGATCCATTATCAACCAGCAACGGCTCTACGAAAAATGGCTATCTCGATGTGGGAAGAGTTATAAGTGGGCAGAGTGACTCTCGAAACGAGGGCCTTTCTCCAATCTACATGACAAGACTAAATACTATAGGAAGTCAAGCTGGCTTCACGCCCTTGGATTTATCACCCTCAGAACTTCAGGAACGTTTGGATCAGCTTCACGCAGAAGATGCTCCTACAGAAGGCGTCGATGAAGCAGCAAATACATCGCAAATACTAGCTGCGGATGTTACAACAGACACAGATGAGATTAAAAACAACGGACGATTTGTGAGTTATCGACGCGGTGGCAGCTCCCAAGAAGGCTCTTTCCAAAGACGAATGTTAAGTCCTTCATCACTTCCACCAATTGATGAATCTGCCCTATCAATTGGGGAGGTCAGCGAAATCGATGCACGCAATCAACTTCCCAGAATACGAAAGACTCGGGCATCTAATGATTTCTTGGATCCACAATCAGCTGCACGACCTATACTCACACACACCCCTCAAACAAGTCCAACGAAATCAGGCAGCCCATTAAAACTATTTGGAACATATGACACGTTCACAAGTCAGAAGCTTCTTCGCAGGTTAAGTCAGTACGAGGAAAGGGGCAGTGAGCACGAGGAAGAAGTTCCACCCAACACTGCTTTGGATTCGACGCATCGCGAGATGAACGAGTCTAACACCACACGGCCGAAGTCAGATCATCGACGACTACCACGAATACAAACTTCTAAAAGGTATACCAGCTTTGGAGCGGGTGATTTAGATGCTTTTCGTTTCAGTGAAGATGTATCTTTTGATTCCAACCCCAATGAACCCCCTCCGCACATGGAACTTCCCGTCCTTGATCCAAAATCGCAAACCAAGTTCCGTTTTCGGCTAGACTCCTCTCCCGTTATCAAGGAAGGTGCTGTAGCGTCGCATAGGATGAGATCTACAAGCAGTGCAAGCAGCACAGGCACCACTAATCACAATCTTTCCATGCGAAAGAAGCGGCCTGGTACTGGATCATCTGTCGCCTCTAGTTTCTACCCATCCTCTCAACTTCTGGAGAATCTGAAAACACCTAGAAAAGACAATGGTGATGCCGAGGGAAAGCGCTTGCCTAGGTCGCCCTTGAAAGATCCAACACCGAAGCGCCGTCGAACCCTGCATAGAGCCTACAGTTCCCTCTTAGAGCCGCCTTCTCCCGAAACAGAAAATCGTGTTGGCCCGCCTGAATCTGAAAGGCAACGAAAGACAGCGAAACCCAGCGATGTCGCTCAGGCTGCTCGCCCGCAGACTCTTGAAGTGCGTCAGGCAGCTCGGCCTCGCACGCCTACTCCCAGTCAACGGAGCAGCGAACAGCGAGATGAATCTCCCTTTGATGAACCAAGCCCGGAATGGAAGGAAAGCACACAATCACAACGGGAAAAGAAAATAGCTATGGTACAGGCCGAACTTGACTCTTTCCATTCTGATAATGCACTAGGAGCAAGTCAGCAGTCGAGTGACAACCGAAAGCCTTCTGTCACAACACAGGATTTTCTGGACGAAGCGAAAAAAATCATGGCTGGCATTCGAGGCAAAGCTAGACCTCGAAGTGGGTTGACAAGCCTTGAGGAGTCTCAGTCCGATTTTGGCCTTGGAATATTACCCGACAGCGCAACTGATGAAGAATCCGAGGACTCATGCCAAGAGTCAACTCAAGAGCCTTTCTCGAGACCACCGAGCCGGGATGGACCTCCGGTATCGCGAATTCCACTCATTCAGCAGGATCCCAAGCTTTTAGATCATTTACGACAGTACGAGGAAAAAAGTGAGTTAGACGGCTTGATTGCTTCTTCCATAAAGTCCATTGCTATGGCAAAAGATGCCGCGAGAACCAACAGAGAAGTCGACCGGATTTTGAACGAGACTATCTCCAAAACAACCGGACGTCTTTTTGACATGCGCAGCGATTTCCAAAGCGAACCAGCAAACATCCGCCTATCTGAAAACCCGGACCGCAAACGAAAGCACTCTGGTTCTACTGAGCAAACAGATGACGACTTTCAAGACATAGGGTTTTCCTCACAAGGGTCAAATGCCTCTATACCAACAATTTCGTCAAGAGGCTCCGATTCGCGACGAGTAATTGCTCCTCACACCGTATCCCATTTGATACCAGAACAACTTGCTGGAATGGTGTTCGATCGGGAACGCAACATCTGGGTCAAAAAGAAGCCGGCTGGTGGGGAAAGTGACGGACCGAACTTCTCTCCGTCAGATGAGACCGACGATGATCCGTTTGAGGACATACCAGATTTATCTGTCGACGAAACGCAAGAGCTCATGAGGTTGAGAGCTGTTGCTGCTAAGCGAAAAGAAGATGCACGACTAGCCAGGTACCTTGATGAAGAAGGGCAACAAGATGGTACGAATGAGCAAGCGAAAACCCATCAAGCTCCAACCATCGATGCGCCAGTGGTCGACGTTAGACCCCAGACTGCACCTGCAAAGCCTACTCGACGTGCATCAAATGATAGCCCTGAGGCAAAAGCTAGGTCTGTCTCTGTTGGAACTAATAGTACCCGCGAGCCGAAAAAATCTCGAAATGGAAAGATTAATACTACAGTGAAGGCGGATCATAGCTCCGTGGAGAATGACGCTCAAAAGGGAACAACCGAAGATGTGGATAGGTGCATGCCCATGCAAGATGTTATGGATACTGCGACTCCGCTGCGTCCGCGAAACGTTACAATCACTTTCTCATCGCCCATCGCAGAAGTAATCGAAGCTCCGAGTTACGCAGATGAAGATAGCTATGCAAGAGATGACGCATACCAATCGGACTATGAGAGCTTTGATGAATCTGTCGATGATAGCATCGCAGTAAGGAAAGGAAAATCCAAGCAAAGAGCGGGATCACGCTCTGCTCTCCGGACTAACACTCGAAAGATGTCTGTCGGCGGACGACGATTTATGCCTCGCCCTGTATCACGGATTGATGAGCAAGATGAAGACTCTTTCGCAAGAGAAACCAATGGAACAAAACGGGCCGATACCTTCGTTACAGCACCCCCAAGGATAAGACAAAGGGAGACCAGTGTAGTTCTTGCTACCCCACGACCCACCCACGAAATTGGAACCTTGGAACTTACTCCATTGTCGGAATTCACCATGCACCAAGCAGATGAGTCTTATGGCCTTAACGTAAGCTATGTGAGTAAAGGAAAAAGACATGCTTCCGACAGCTCAGATGGAAAGAAAACCCTTTCCCATTCAATTAGGGAGTTGGTAGAGAAGTTGACCGAAGTCGAACCTTACGAGCCCTTCTGGGAGCATATGAAAGAGGCCAGGTTGAAGAACAAGAAGCTGACAAGTCTGCACAAGCTCGATGAGTTCTGTAGTCATTTGGAGAATCTCGAAGTATCCAACAATCAAATCAGTCAACTGAACGGCGCCCCTTCAACTCTCCGTAATTTGACTATTACAAACAATCAGCTGTCTGATATAACCGCATGGGGACACCTGTGGAATTTGCAAGATGTCGACGTCTCCAACAACGAGATTGAAAGTCTCTCTTGTTTCAGCAATTTGGTGCATCTCAGGACACTGAAGGCGGATAACAACAAAGTTACATCAACGCATGGTATTGGTAGTCTTGATGGATTAATTGAGCTACGGCTCCGCGGAAATCCTATCGAGACCCTAGATCTTGGCGGCACAAAACTGAAACGGTTAGAAAGACTAGATCTCAAGAATTGTCAGCTCAAGGAAGTGAGGAACATTGGACACCTGAAGCGCCTGGCAGTCCTTGAGCTGCAAAACAACCAGCTGTCCAACTTTCTAGACTCGAATGACGATTCATGCTGGGCCCAGCAAATCAATCTCACTGGTAACAATCTTGAATCCTTCGATGCCGGTAAAACTCCTCAGCTTCGTTTACTTTATTTGGACGGTAATCGCATAAAGTCCATCACTGGACTTCGCAATAAGAGGCACCTTGATAGTCTTTCAGTACGCGAGCAGCAACCTGGAACAGTGATGGATACAGCCTTCCTTGCAGATGCGTTTGAAGTAAGAAAATTGTATCTGTCGGGTAATTTCCTGGGTACTTGGACACCGAGCGTGGAATTTCTCAACTTGCAGTACCTCGAGCTCGCCAATTGTGGAATCACTTCGCTGCCTGACGACTTTGGCCTCATGGTTTCAAACGTCCGAGTACTGAACCTCAATTTTAATGCCCTGAAAGAATTCCAATGCCTTCTGGGCATCGTCCGCCTGCAGAAACTCCTCCTAGCCGGTAATCGGTTATGCAAAGTGGAAAGGCTTACACGCACGTTAACAGCATTTCCACACCTCACTACTGTCGACATGAGGAACAACCATGTGAACCACGGCTTCTATCCCATCGCGGCAGAGAGGCAGTTGATCAAGGATGGTGGTTTTGAAAAGGATGAGCAGAGCGTTAATGATCCGTACACACTTGGGAACGCAGACCCAGTCCGAGATGCGCACTACTCTAAGTGTCTGGATATGTCAACAAGAATGATGCGAAGGGTGTATGAAATCATGATATTTGGCGTCCAGAAAGATAATCCAAGATTAAAGAAGCTGGATGGACTACCAGTCAATAGGTCAGTGCTGGAGATCCGAGATGATGTATGGGATAAACTTGTGGAGGCAAAGATCGCAAAAGATCCTAATGCGACAAAAGCCGAGGAGTCAAGTGGAAAGGAAGACGCTGAGAACGAAACGAACGATGTGGCTGCTCCAGGCGCTAAGAGTGCTAAGGGCTCCAAGGATGCTAAAAAGGCATCAACGAACACATCTCCCAAGAAGCCCGATGTTGAGCGAACAGAGCAACAGAAGGACATAAGAGCTGAACTTGAAGCCGACCTCGAAATCTTCAACGCGAGATTTGCGGCAATAAAACTCAAGCAGGAAGCGTTCAATCGCAAATGGGATGAAGAGGAGACTAGATTCACCAAGATAAGACCGAAGACTCGACAAGAACTCAAGCGAGCGGAGATCAAGCGCAAGTCGCCGCAAAAGTCTCCACCAAAGTCTATCGCTCAGAGTGAGAATAAGGCGGGAGAAACCAAACAGAAGAGTCCGCGACAGGTTTCTTCTCTTAGACAAAGCACGGGGGATAAACCGAGGAAGAGGGTCGAGTTTGTGAAGGAGGGGCGCTGGCCGGCGGAGGACAGCTTTGCCTGAGTGGGGATGGCATCTTATGATTTATGGATTGATGAGTTATGATGGTTGGGATGGATTGGGCTGGACTGGATTGGGCTGGACTGGACTGGGTGGGTTGTTTTGGTTCTGTATACGTTATAAGCGTGGTGTTTGGAGGATTTGGTCAAAATGGGGGACAGGTGGAGGAGATTCGGATGGATTATTTTGTATATTATTATTACGGTAGGAAAGGAGACCACCGGCTTGGTTGTTACACAATGGAGGATAGATAGGAACTTTTTACTGTCATCTTAGTAGGCAGGCGTATGAACACAATTGATTGATTGCTTTTATCAAGACTTTCCTCCCCCCTTCAAGACTCATTCATTCATAACTTCGCCTTCTTCGTATTCTTCTCCCACTCCGCAACCCTCTTCTTCCCCTCCTCAATCCGCACATCCTCGCTCTCCGCCCACGCCTTATCTCTCTCCTCCCCCGTCTCAAAGCCCCCCAAATACCCTAAACTCTCCCGCCACATCTCCGCCTTCAACACCCCATACACACCGGTCTTCCCTTTTTCCGCGAGCTTGCGCTCGCTCACAAACGCGACTACTTCAGCCCAGCCCCCCAGGCCGTCGACCAACCCCCCTGCGAGCGCGTCTGCGCCGTTGAAGCGCTTGGCTTCGAGGACGAGTGAGCGGTATACGTGCGGTGAGGGGAGCTTTTGTCGGAAGATCGACGACATGGGGGCTTTGAGGGGGGCGCCGAATTCGAGCTCGTTGAGGCAGAGGAACCCTCGTGTGGGGTTGAAGAGGCGGTAGTCGTGGTACATGGCTGTCATGAGCCCGCCGGCGAAGGCGTGCCCGTTGAGGAGGGAGATGGTGGGCATGGGGTAGCTGGGGG
>LLKJ01000250.1:0-30830 GCA_002242865.1 Clarireedia sp. CPB17
GGATGGGAAGAATGAGATGAGCTATGAGGACGGTCTTTGGCTGCGGTGGGTGCGGTGGGTGCAGTGGGTATAGATGATGGGGGCGAGGCTGCTTTAAACTGAGATAGTAGGAACGGAGGAAGAGGGTAGGGTAAGAGGGAGATGGTGGATAGGGAGTTAGTGAGGGAGGTAGGTGTGTTCAGTGCAACGACGGGCTACGCGTCGCGTCGCGTGGGTCAGATAAGGTCGGTAAAAGCCAACTTAACTAAAGAAGAGGGAAAAGATCTCTGGAGTATCTGAGGGTTTAAGCTATTTCTTCCTTTCCCTAGAACTAGTAGCTTTTTGAGGGTGTAATGCTTTCGTTTCTCCTTGATGTGGTGTAGGTTGGTTAGTGGGTAGGTTTGTGATGGATGAGAAAGGCGTTCGGATAAGATAAGGCTGATGGTGTTTAGCGCGTGCAATTCCGACTGCTTCTGTACGTCTGTTCCGGGGCGTGGGGATCAGATGAGATTAAATTCGGGATATTCGTTTCGTGGTTTGCTTGTCTGGTTCGAGAAGAATGATTGGAGTTGCGAGTTGGTGGAGGAAAAGGAAAGTTTCTTAGGCTGGATATCGCGATTTTGGCGAAGCGAGGCGGGGTGAGGCGGAGTTCGAAGGTATTGGCCGTATTGACGTGATACTCGCTATTTGGTCTGGATATACTGTGTCTGACCGGCCGAAGATGAATTGAAACCTTCTTGTGATTGTCTAACTGAGAATCGTTCAATGAATGAACACACTAACGAAACAAATTCCCCTCTACCCAATAAGTAACACTCCGGTGACGCTCCGAAGGCCACTACCGTGGAGGCTGATAATAATGCCCGAAAGACATTTGAACAACGGGAACAAATAATAATTTAGAATGTCTAAAATATTCGTGTGACAACAGCATATTGTCCCAACCTGGCCAGTTCTTTCTGCCTAGAGAGAAGTGAAATAGAAGGCTTCCAGTTATGGAAGCTACCCTTGACACACTCCACGTGACCCCTGTCCTACCCCCCGCACCCAGCTTCTAACCCAACGACATCTCTCCAGTGCAGAACAACAGGTCGACAACGATGCTCAGAAGGCATTCACACAATGAAAATATTATAACCTCCTAGAACCTTTAAGCTCATCATTTGAATATAACAACCAGCCACAGTCCCATTCCCCCAAACCGGCTGTTTCTTCTCCCCTGGGCAGCCTACCTCTGAACCAGCAATGTCCTTCGGGTTTTCAGTCGGCGACTTTCTTGCAGTAGCGTCTCTAATAAAGGACTTTGTAGTCAGCCTTAAAGATGCAGGTGGCGCCGCGGCGGACTATCAGCAGCTAATTGTGGAGCTTCATGGCCTCCAGCGAGCGTTAGACAGCATCGAGCATCTCCACGTTGATCCAGGCACACCGCAAGCAGAGAATATCAACAACCTGAAGGCCACGGCGCTTGGCTGTTGATATGTTTTGGAGGAGGCTCTGAAAAAGCTTAGATCTTATGACAGTTTGAGGTTGGGTCAGAAGAGCAGTTCTGTAGGTGAGTGACAGCATGACGGAGAATTCCCGCTTATCTCCTAGATCTCTAGATTTCCAAGTTAGAAATATTCATTGTAGTGCAATGGGATTCTCGGGACACTTAGAGAGCTATAGCACATTGTGAATGTACGAGATACGTACGAGAAATGAATACTGATATCTCGCTCTTGATACAAGTGATGGTGTCTGGCAAGAAAATCAAATGGCAAATCATGATGAAAGGAGACGTGGATGACCTGAGAACTCGGCTAAATTCTCACACGGACTACTTGACTATGAGGCTTTCGACCGAAATATTGTATGTCACCACCGTGCCAACGACTTTTCTTGCGTTACAGGCCGCTTAATTTAGATGTCTAGACGAGGCGCGACTGGTGCAACTGCTCGAGTCGAAGAAGGCCTAAGGGTTGTTGTTCAAAAGCTCGAAGACACTCATCTCGACGTTCAAGCAATACGGTCCAATTTAGAAGACAATAAAGTGGGGGAAATTCTTGATTGGGTTTCGCCACCGGCACTGAGAATGTACGATAAGCAGCAGGATACCTTCTCTCGACATCAGGAATATACAGGAGGTTGCTTATTGGAGACCCCGGAATTCGTCAGATGGCTGGAAAAGGGCTCGAATCATGCAAATGCAATACTCTGGTGTCCGGGGCATCGTAAGTCACCCATAATGACCGAATAGCTGACTAACACTGATACTAGACAGCCGGTGCTGGCAAGACTGTGATGAGGTACGTGTTGACCGTACTATTCTAGATGCTAATGCTCGCTAATCCCCCTCTTCGTGTGGGATTATGACTGAAATGAATGCATTTGTAGATTTATCTGAATAACTAAAATACAGCAAAAAGAAGAGGGTTTATATCCTCAAAACAGTGGCAAAGAAATCAGTAAAAGAGAGGTTCTAGACAAGCCCATTTATAAATCATGCATCGGAGATTCTGACGGATCATGATATCCGTCGGATTCGGAGTCTCTGAATGCCTTCACTTTTATCACCGATCTCACACTTCGGCTTGGAAAAACAGGACGATTTGTAGCATAGGCTCTCGATGCAGAATTAATACCCCAAAGACGGTTCGCATTGAAGAGATTACAATATCTTAGAGCTTCTAGGAAAATTGTTTGACGACAGTAATCAGCTTCAATATCTTGTCCCAGATCGGCCTATTCTTTCCAAGCCGAAGAGCCCCCTCCGGTTCTTAGCTAAGGGGATTTTTTTTTAGCTCCATGGTGGTCAATCATATCCAAGCGAATTTCCAGAGCCACAATGTTGGCGTGGCATTCTTCTATTGCGAGTATAAACAGCGTCCGACTGCATTCAACATACTATCCAGTATCGCTAGACAACTAGCGGAAAAGGGGCTAGGTCTCGAACTACTCGCTAGGCTTTATAAAGAACATAACAATGGCAGCAGTCAGTTGATATTCGAGGAGCTTCGGACTACTTTGGCATCCCTTTGTAGAGCATATGATCAGATCTACTTGCTTGTTGATGCACTTGATGAGTGTCCTTTTGCTGAGGAAAGGAAGTTCGTTCTTGATACAATCAAGAGTATACCACAGCCGTGGGTCAGAACTATGATCACAAGCAGACCAAACTATGGAGATATCAACTCGGCACTGGTAGGAAAGCCTCATATCGATATTGTTGCACGAGATGTCGACATCAAATTATACTTGAGGGAAAGAATTAGAGGAAATCCCGCGTTCTTGAAGCGTATAGCTAAAGATAATCTGGAAGAACAGATCATCGATGATATTACGACACGTGCCTGTGGAATGTAAGTATTACTGGTTATCCGACTTGGAATGCTCTGCGCTCAGCATATTTCCATTGTTCTGACGATGCAAAATCATATAGGTACCTTATGGCAGTTCTACAGATCGAACGAATCATGACCGAACGCACGACATCCAAGATCCGCAAAGCGCTCCAAACACTCCCTTCAAAACTAGAAGCAAACTACCAAGACACAGTCGAACGGATCCAGAAACAGGCCGAGCCTGATAACGAATATGGCGTACGAATCCTTCAATGGGTCTCGGCTTCTCAGCAGCCCCTGAGTGTTAAACAACTCTCTCTAGCATTATCCATCGAGTGGAACGATGACGAAGAGCTACCGCATTCCATTGATCCAGAAAACGAACTGGATCCCGACCGTATTGTAGATTTTTGTGGCGGGCTTGTTATTATTGAGCCCGCCAGCCAAGAAGTCCGACTTGTACACTTTACAGTCCAGGAGTTCTTTAGCAGAAATCCATCGGTGCTCCCTGATGCTCACCACGAGATATGTAAGACGTGTCTTCTATATCTGAGCTTGGATGATGTTAGTAAACAATTGGAAGATTCGTTTGATCTCCTACGCAAAGATGTGTATGATACTTACCCGTCTGACGATATAGCAAGATTTAACCGGAGAGCCCAACTAATGGCTAGGAAGAATAGAATGGCAAGCCTTGAAGCGCATTTTCCCCTTCTTGGGTACGCCGCCCGCTTCTATCTCTCTCACGTTCCAAAAACTACTTTTGACCTAAGTCTGGAGAAGCTCTTCACGCTCTTCTTCAAGTCTCGGCGCCGGATGGTAGCAGTATATTTTCTTACGCACCAACACCTAAAACTTCATCCGGGTTTTAAACTTGACCATGAGCTCACCGGCTTGCATGTACTCGCCACCTTAGGGACTCCAGCGCTAGCTTCACTCTATCTCGATATCTACCCTGGCGTGGATCCCAAAAGTCTATGCAGAAGAACGCCGCTGAATTTCGCAACGCGAGCAAAACAGGTCCCAATGATGTCTTATCTCATCTCTAATGGCGCAGACGTCAACGCTCAAGAAGTATCTGGCATGACGCCATTATTGATTGCTACAGTGGATGCTTTCATCCGCGGCGTAGAGCTTCTTCTTGAAAACGGCGCTGAAGTCAACCTTGTTTCTGGCACATACGGCGGCTATAGTTATAGTTCAGCGCTCCATATTGCCGTGGGAGACAGGAATGAACATTTGGTCAAACTTCTGGTGGAGGTTGATGCAGATCTCGAGTTGCAACGGCGCGATGGCTTTACACCGCTGCTAGAAGCTGTTTCTAGAAGTCACCTCGGCATCTTGAGGAAACTACTTCATGCGGGGGCGAGAGTGGATGTGCGCGACAAGGAGGGGAGATCGGCTCTTTCGTGGGCTACTCCTCTCCTAGTAGAACTAAAAAGAACTATGATATGATGCATCTTCTTCTTGAAGCTGGAGCTACGAGACACGAAGGAGATATATAACCTTGGATTTTTAGAGTATAAAGCTAATCTTTGACCAACCTCTCCGGCGCAAAAAGAACAGGCTGCCAATAATGTCTCAAAGACAGCTAGGACAATGAAAACATAATGATATCTTAGACTATCTGGGATATCCATTTGACAAGAGTAGCCAGCTAAAGTAGATTGTCCCAAATCGGCCTGTTTTTCCTACCCCGAAGAGCTAACCTGCTGGGATCACTGCCGATTATTACTGCCAGCCCACCACTTCTCTATTCTTTTGGGTGGGAAAAGCCACGGCCACCCTTTCAGACGTATCACGACGAGAGGAGGTATCGCTGCAGTCCAGCGAGGCGGAAGCATCATTCACAAAGGTGGACTGTACTCTAGAATGGAGCCAAACGCGACCTAAACGAAGGATGGTTAATGATATGATGAGCTGTTCATTATGGACACTACGTTTGGAGTGAGGCAAATGGGGGCATATTCTATTAGACTAACTGAAAGATTTACGACTGTATATAGAGTACGTGAATTGGCTTGGGAATGAAGTACATGAGGGGTAATTAATGCAAAGCGAATATTTCATCTCCTTCATTGTTACAAAATTCTCAGAACTTCCATCCGTGCAAATAACCTATCTAGAAGAGAGCATAAAGTGACGTATGCTATCCAACTAGCAGAGGAGACGTATACATGTTGCTTGACTCAATGATGAAATGTTTCAGTCCATCTAAAAGTCAGTCTTCCTCAGTGGTGTTGGGTGACGAGAACATTCGAATGATGTTAGCCTAGCTTGTAGCCTAGCCAGTGGCTGATGTTGTATTCACAACAGTTAGTTAGTCAGTGGTTGTACGAGTAAAAACTGTACATATAAGCCCTAATTCCAAGTCCTAGAGTGGAAAAATGGTCGTTAGGCAGCCAGGCAGTAAGTCGTTCCAAGAGCGCGGCGCAGCACAGTTAATTTGCGGAGGTCAACTCCCGTCACACACAAATAGAGACACCGAAGCCAGGGGGCGTCGATGATAGTGGGTAGGATTCAGGATGCTAACTCGGTACTTTTACGAGAAGGCAAGTATGCCAATCTATCTGCCTTATCGACAAGGGAACGATGGGAAATCCACTCCACTCACTCAGCGAAGTAGTGGGGTCCGAAATTGAAGATCCACTCACCACGTTTTTTTTCGCTGACTCGATATTGGGGCTTTGCGATCTTCCTGGTAAGGTCCTGGTTCCTTGGCTTTGGGGCTTTTTCGGGGTTTGGCGCTGCTAGTAGTGTAGTTCGTACGAAGTATAAGTAAGGTAAGGGATAGAAACGGCATGAGTAGTGGGATGGAGAAAATACAAGATGAACGAATCAGCGCAATTGTAAGGTTACCGCATCGGTGATCGGTGAACTTAGTACTGGGTCCCTAGCACCTCGGCTCGTAATGGATTACTCTGTACAGTAATACAATAGACACCCCACGGTACCTGTCCGTAAGGCTTCCTTCCTTCCTTCCTTCATGTGGACGAGCCTCACTATTCTCGCCTTTTCTCCCCGGAGGATTCGAAAAGGTAAGACGTGGGATATAATATGAGATCATATCAATTACGCCGATGTCCAATGAAAGTCCCAAATGTACGTAGCCGCGAGAGATGGGGGCGGCGCGACGTTTCGGTAAATGCTTTTGAAGAAACTGGCCGCATGTATGGTCGTGATGAAGAAAGTACTAATTCTTAGTGAAGGGGCACGGATAGATGAAGTGCCAATTGGCTGCGCAATTGTTCATTTGATCCTTCGATGTGCAAATACGGGACTTTGTCGTCTCGGGCTCGCTTGGAATCGTATTTGGCTCTGCTCGGTGGTGAAGAGGTCTGGGGCCGAGGTAGGGTAGAGATAGACCGGGATTCGATATAATAGGGGATGGGTTAAAGATACTGTGAGGGAAAACGGATTTTTCTCCGAAGGATCCAGACAACCTTTTTGACACAACGATGGTCAGTGGCCAGGCAATTTTCAAGGCTTTTTCAAATCACACACTACCTATCGACACTACCTATCGACCATGAAAGACGCTATTGATGTTTGGAGGGGCAGTGATAGTATGCGGCTGCGGAAGGAAGGAAGGAAGGAAGGATACAAGCGTGTGCTTATCGACGGACATACTAATGCCTGAAACAGACACCTAGTCGGCTAGAAAAACTAAACGGCAGCCGTGAAAGGGTTCGAGGTGACATGATATAAGATAAGCCCAAAATAGAGTCTTTATGCCGGTGCGTCTTCTGTCCTGGAATAACTGGCAGCAACACAAAAAGCGACAACGATGAACAATGCTTTGTCATACTTGTAAACATAAGGTTAAGCCGAACCGAATCATTGCTGTCATCTCGCAGTTTCTCATAATCAAGTACTGACCTGCCTGGACTCGACTGGACTCGGTGCTACCGACAGATCAGATAGAGCAGTTGCCGTACGGGTAAGGCTACAAGATTTACGAAGTACAGTACAGCCACACTCATTTCACTTCACGGGTTGTCGGTGAGGGGAAACGAGAACTGCTAATTGGAACCCGCAAAGTATCACAGACCGAGTCGGGAAAAGCGAGAGATTCGGAGTAAGCTGACAACCGCTAGTAGCCCCACTTCAGCAGACAGAGGTTGTGCACGGCAAGGGAGGCTGCATGAGATAGTATCAAACCAGAACCTCGGTTTGAGGAGAAGTCCATTTTAGCCAGTTCCATTCTGGTTCACAGTTTTGCAGCGAACTATTCATTCGATCTCCCCCCTGGTCGGAAACGTTTTCTGAAGGGTTGCGTTGGAGATACATGAGATGAAAATGTACCGCTGGTGACTGACGTGCATGGCGACCGGGCGTTCCAGCATCCCCCGAACTGCCACACATCAAAGACGCGCCAGTGCAGCTAACGGAGAAACATGAACATGGGAAGAAGCCACTCGCTGCTGTGACAGCTCTTGTGTGGTACAATGCGATGATTAGCCCGGATTACAGTCATGTCATGTCATACTAATCCAAATAATCTAACCACACGTGAAAGATTAGGTGGAAGTACGCAGTCACCAAAGGAGGAGAGTAAGAAAACACGAATTACAGCGTCCCGTACCTGATAGTCCAATTGCAGAGCCGAATGTTCATGGTCTGACTTCTTAGACTTCTTACTAATTTTCTATAATCAAATCCGTCTTACATTGGGACTCTCTCTTCTCATTACTGCTTACGGTCGCGCGGCTGAAATATTTTTCCGTCGAAAATGGGTTCTTCTTGCTCTCATTGCTGTGAACTGCCCCCACAATTCAGGCTGTTGTCAGGGGGTCGATGCGGACCGCTGCAAGTGCGGAGTTGGAAATAGATTTTGGTACCTACCCGTGCCTATCCAGGGATGGGATGGGAAAGATTTGTCGGTTCTATTCGTATTCTCATTGGTCACTTCACGAGTATTCTTCAGCAGATATTTATGAAAATTGTTTGTCTTGTTCACAGAGTTTCATTTTTCTATCACTTTGACAAAACCGCCCCGAGATCGCCCACAATGGGTGATGTTCAACCTGGGTGGGTCTTGTGGCTTCTAATATCAATTTCTTGGGCACATTCCGTTCAGCTCACAGTTACTCAGCCCTAAGGACTACTAGGACAGACTACCCCCCTAACCTCAACGACGTCGCTTTTTCCACTGTGCTTACATTCTTTCTTAAATGCTTCACATTCCATGAACGCCAACCGATTGTTTTGCACATGTTTTAACCTCCTCGTACGTGGAAAAGTTTTCCGTCAAACTTTATTTTATTATACGCCTTTTTGCTTGTGGGATTGCCCTTTCATCATCTATCCCTGGCGCCAACTTTACTGACTTCGGAACGCGTTACCTGACTCAAGTGCTACCGGCATCAATCGATAGTTGCTTTATAGGGTATCACGAATCTCTACGTGTGCTTCAATACTACCTTTTAGTATGGCTGCTGCGGAGCCGAATACTTCGCCTGTGATGGTGAACGGGAAACATCCTCGTCATCATGGCGGTCGACATGGCCACAAAACAAACGGTAGCCACAGTAGCTTAAGGCATGAGCTCAGCGACAATCTCAGCGACAAAGATAGCACCATGGGTGGATCCATCGATAGTCTTTCACAAAATGGCTCCATTGGCTCCGCGCAAACAAGTCCAGCGCTGAGCGACGACATGGCTCGTTTCCACAAATCACATCGCATCGAGTCTTTCGGAGTGAGGACGACAGGTCCGGGAGGACCTCCAACCAGAGCACATGCTAAGATCAGAACATACAAAGATGATCTTGACACCAAAGCATTCCCACGTATCTCAAAACCAGTAGAGCTACTGAGGAATTGTTATGATACGGTTGTGATTGGTTCTGGATACGGTGGATCCGTCGCGGCCAGTCGAATGGCTAGGGCAGGTCAAACTGTATGCTTACTAGAGAGAGGCAAAGAAAAGTGGCCTGGAGAATATCCTTCCGGTCTGGCTCATGCCAAGAATGAGCTCCATGTCTCGGGAAATTTTGCACCGGGCTTCTTGCCGGGCACGATAGTGGAACAGGGTGATCCAACGGGTCTCTACCATCTCATTTGTGGTAGAGGTCAAAATGCTTTCGTTGCAAATGGACTGGGCGGAACCAGTCTTCTAAATGCGAATATATTCCTTGAAGCCGACGACCAAACGCTAGCTATGGATTGCTGGCCGGAAGAGCTCAGACGTGAGGAAGAATTAAAACCTTACTACAAGCGGGCAGAAGATGTCTTGCAGCCACACAGTTATCCCGCAGATTGGCCAAAGCTTCCAAAGTTGACCTTACTCGAAAAGCAGGCAAGAATCCTTGGTATGCACGAAAAGTTTTATCGTCCAAAGCAAACTACACGCTTTTTTGGTGGACCAAATAGTACCGGAGTGGAGATGTATCCGTCGGCAATGACTGGTATGGATAGTACTGGTGTCAACGATGGGAGCAAGAGTAGTACTCTGGTCAATTATCTGGCTGATGCCTGGAATTGGGGAGCAGAAATGTTCTGTGAGTGCGAAGTAAGATACGTCGAAAAACATCCGGAGCAAGAAGGTTACCTCGTGTACTTCGCGTGGCACGGAAGTCATAGGGGTAGCTTCAAAACAAATATCTACGAGGATCTCATGTGGGTCCATGCGAAGAAGTGTGTATTCCTTGGTGCTGGCGCCATTGGTACTACGGAGATCCTACTTCGCAGCAGGAGCTTGGGAATGAGCATGAGCGATCGCGTCGGCAAGGGAATGAGCGGAAACGGTGATATGCTCGCTTTTGGATACAATACCAACGACAACGTGAATGCGATTGGTACATCTTCGCCTGCGGCCGATAACCCGATCGGTCCTACTATTACTGGCATCATTGATAACAGAGAGGGCCATGAAAACCATCTGGACGGATATGTGATTGAAGAAGGAGCGATACCGAAAGCCCTTGCTCCTCTGTTTCAACTCATGCTTGACATGCTCCCAGGAAGTGCACCGCCGGATGATCTCAGTCAATTAGAGAAGGTCAAACACACACTTGCATCTGCAGGAAGCAGATTCCTTGGTCCATATTACAAGAAGGGAAGCATTGAGAGAACACAGATCTATCTCGTCATGAGCCACGACAGTAATCAAGCGATCCTTACTCTCAAAGACGACAAACCTCTTCTCGAGTTCCTCGGTGTTGGTCGAAGCGATCATGTGAAAAAGATCAACAATGTACTCAAGGAGGCAACGGAGGCTGTTGGTGGGACTTTCATCAACAATCCATTCTTTGCTGCTCTTGGGGAACAAGAAATTACCGTTCATCCCATTGGTGGTGCTTGCATGAGCTCCGATAACACCGCGCAATACGGTGTCACAAATCACTTTGGTGAGCTTCTTACCGGACATGGGAGCCAGACTTATCCTGGCCTCATCGTCTCAGATGCTTCAGTCATCCCCACCGCTCTTGGCGTCAATCCATTCGCAACAATTACAGCATTGGCCGAAAGATCAGTGGAGCATGCTGCAAATAATCTTGGCCTCACCATCGATTATGACACGAAGAACGGCCTGCTAGACTTATTTGGCAAGCCGAAATACCTCCCACCTCACCCGCAACTCACTAGTGTCCAAACTGATGAAGTTACGAGAGCGACAGCGTTGATTGATGAGACTACAGATTCGAAAACAGGCGGATTCGGGTTTACTGAGGTTATGGAGGGCTTTATTCATGTAGGGCCAAATTTGAAGGGTGATCATAAAGAAGATTTTGAGATTGCTGCGAAGACTGCAAGGGGGCTTTGTGAGGCTTCGAGGTTTTTCTTGAGTGTTAAGGCTTTTGATACTCACAAAAGTAAGTTGTGCTTCATCGAACAATTTAAATTGGCTAACATTTGTTTCTAGTCGTCTATCGAGCAGATCACTCCGCGATGCTGACTGGTACATTCGTCTGTGCTTCATTACCTGGCAGTCCGTTTATGGTACAGCGAGGAGATTTCCATCTCTTCAGTGTTGATCACCAAGCCCCGGGTACACGTAACTTGACATATGACTTCGATATGACTTCTACAGAGGGCAAACAATTGCACTTCCACGGATACAAGATCGTCGACTCGTCGGTGGCGCTGGGACCATGGAAGTTCTGGAGCGCTGCATCAACTCTCTATGTTACAATCTCCGAGAAAAATAACAGCAAAGCTATTCTCGGACGTGGCATGATGCACATCGAACCAAAAGCATTCCTCTCTCAAATTTTTACACTCCAGGCAGTTGGTACCAACTTCTGGTCCCGTCTCCTGTCTACTACGAGCTTCATGACCTTTTTCGCCAAACAATCCGCCAACCTTTTCTTCGCCCCCTTCACCTACCTCCAATACCCATCTGTCACCTACAACGGCTACATCAACGATACCCCTCCCGACCAGACCATCCAAATCGTCGCCAGCGACGGTGTCCCGACCCTCCTCCACATGTGGGAACCTCAAAACCCCACCATCGAAACCAAAAACCTCTTCTTCGTCCCTGGCGCCTCAGTTGACCACCAAATCTTCGCCCTTCCCACCATCGAGGTCAACGCCATCAACTATTTCACCCGCGCCGGCTACCGCTGTTTCGTCACCGTGCATCGTATCTGCCAACTCATGGTCGCAGAGGACAACTGGACGACCTTCGATTCCCGGCTCGATATCAAAGCTTGCCTGCAATGGATCCGCAAGCAGCATGGCCATGATCCTATCTACACTATTGCGCATTGTATGGGTTCGGTGGCGTTCGCGTCGGGTCTGCTAGATGGTACGATTCCCGCAAACTGGATTCTGGGGGTGACGTGCTCGCAAGTTTTTATGAATCCCATCTGGGCAACGTTGAATCTGGCGAAGGCGATGGCGGGTCCGATTCCGTTTGATAAGCTGTACAAGCTTTTTGCAGGAAATTGGTTCTCGTGTTCGTCCACGAAGGAGGATTCCTATTTCCAGCAATTAGTCAATCAGTTGTTGAGATTTTATCCAGACGAGAGGTGTGAGATTTGTAATAATGTCTCTTGTCATCGCTGTTCATTGATCTTTGGCCGGTATGTTCCCCCCCTTTTCATACTTCCTTTCTACTCTCGAATTTCTGTTTTTATCTTTGCTTTTTTGGATTAGTACTGATATGTCTTGCTTTTTCCAGTCTTTGGAACCACAATAACCTCAACGAAGCCACCCACCGACAAATCAACCGTTTCTTCTCAGGCGTCAACATGACCTGTCTAAACCTACTCATGCGCATGGGCGTCAAAGGCCACGTGACTGGCAACGCCCCGTTGTTCCATCCGCTCACATCCTCCAAGAACATCCGCCGATTAAAGAATATTCCATTTTTCCTGTTCTCCGGGTCCGATAACAAAGTCCTGAACCCTGAAAGCACGACCAGAACACTAGAGATGCTGAGAGATGAACTGGGTGGGGAAAATAGCTTGTATGAACGCATTGAGATTAGAGGGTATGGACATCTGGATTGTTGGATGGGTAGGGAGGCGTACAAGGATGTGTATCCGGAGGTTAGGGAGAGGGTTGATAGGGTGGTTAGGGGAAGGGCGTATAGGTATGTGCAGCCGGTGGGGGAGTGGGATGCAGTGGGACTGGGGTTGAGGGCTGGAGAAGTGGTGGAGGGAAAGAAGAATAAGTGATGGATTGATGATTAAATGAATAATGGGGTAAAGAGGCGGGAGTTTCGGACGGGGATGGGAGGATTTCTTATGCGGGTCATGGAAAGGGTGCATTCTTCGAACTTTTGAGCGGGTGGGAGTTTGGGGTATTTGGATTGGCTGGCAGGTTAGTGATTGGGGGACGGCTGGGTGCAGGTACAGGTACGGTTGGCTATGAAAGATTATTGCCTGGCGGTTTTTGTATTTTGGGCACATTTCTTTTTGGACGAAAGCGTATCATGATTACGGATTTGTACTGTTACGGATGCACTATTTATATTGTCTAGTTGCTTTTCATTTCTCACTCATGTATGAATATATAATCTATGCAAATCATGTCTTCACGCAAGTTTAATACGTCCAGGATATCTTTTTCCTTCTAGCGTACCAGGAGATACTCTTTTCTCTCCTTGTGCATTGACCCTGCTTCCTACTCCCCTGCTCCGTACCTATTAACAGCCTAACCACTTTCAATAGCCAGGACATCCACCATTTTCTCTCCTCACTTCCAAAGAGGGTTGAAGCTTGTTACATCTAGCATGCAAGTACGTATCGACGGGGTGCGGCTCGTGCATGTGGAGATGAGGCAGGGGCTCGCTTGAGGGATTTTTCCGAGGGATTTTCTAATTAGAAAACTAAGGACAGTCGACTCGGTAGTACATGTAAATGCAAGGAAGTGGCCAAATGACCACCCCAAACCCGCTCTTCAGGACTACTGCTTCCCAATGCCGCTTGATAATTCGCAAAGGAATGCCAGGGCTCGCCAATGGGGTCTATTCCTGTATGTGAACCGCTGTTCAATGCTTGATACCTGCCATTGCAACAAGCAGCGCTCACACGACACATAATTTCACTATTTCGTGCAGGAAAGCTTACTCCTGCAGCATGTCACGTAGGGAATACCCAGTTAGGAAGTAAAGAGCGGGAGCTCCCATTCAGATAAGATCATTCCGAATTAACTGCAGCGTCTACCACCACTTACAAAATCATCGTCGATTTATGTACGCTTACAGTCCACATCGTACCACAATGGTAGTCCTACCTAGTCCTACCTACTATATTCGGTTAGCGTATAAGCAAACAGGAAACATCTCAATGTACATGTACCCAAATTATAAACTACTTTCCTAATCAATTTTAGGGTCTCGAAGTCAATATCAGACTCTTCAAGTACTTCCTTGCTGTCTACGTTCTGCGAAAAGATTTCCATTTGATTTGGTAGCTCTACTACTGGATGAATAATCCAAAACAACCCTCCTGATAACATATAGCTATGAAGTGGTATGGTGTAAAGGTCTCTGTTTTGTTAATTTTCTAAACACCTTCAATGCCAAGTTGCTAAAGCGGGGAATCCATTTGGAGAAATTAGGCTGAAAGTACCTTCTTGGTAGTTATATGAAGGGCACAAACACGATCATCATTGCCTCCATATACATCCCCGCTTTTTATCTTGGCATATCTGCAGCAGGGCTGGAAGTTGGGCCATCATCCACTGCATCTACCCCGCAAATCACAGACCCTAGTCCGGCTATCCCCAGACTGGTTATAATTAGACAGAAAACTTCTAGAATATGCAATACGCAGTGTGGATATTCTTCTATAACTTCTTTTGAGCCCAGCAGCCCCAGCAGCCCCAGCTTGGCGGGCACAGAGAAGGAGCGAGTATTTCACCGTGGAGAAATATACGTTTATGAATACTATTCTTGAGATCCTACTGATCAAACTCTCCATATCCGAGTGGTTATATGATATCTTTGAATCAAGGGATGGCTCACCGAAGTATAAGAATAAGCAACATGCCTTCAGTTTCTTGACAATCCTCATCCTGCAACTTCTGACAAGCCTTCCATCTTTACTCTTACTCGCACTTTGTTTCTCGGGTATGCCTTCTTTCAATCTCACCATCTTCACGCTGGTGATCTACATCACTCGGCTAGCATACACTCAAACCTTCATTGAGACATACCGGCCCCAGTACCACTTCACGCCAGCTGTGAACTGGATGAACGATCCCAACGGGCTATTATATTACAATGGCACCTACCACATATTCTATCAGTACAATCCAGGAGGCAATGAATGGGGTGCTATGTCATGGGGTCATGCAACTAGTATTGATCTCTCATACTGGGAGCATAAACCCGTGGCACTTCTTGCCCGTGGCTACCCTGACAATATAACAGAGATGTTCTTCTCTGGGTCAGCAGTTGCTGACATCCAGAACACCAGCGGTTTTGGAACTTCCGGAGCAATACCTCTCGTTGCGATTTACACATCATATGTAAGACACTTACTTGCGAGGGGGCGAATACGACTGATGACTATGCTCCTTCTAGTATCCTAATTCACAAGTCTTGCCAAGCGGAAAGTCAGTGAATGGTGGCACACAAGCACAATCTATTGCATACAGTCTGGACGAAGGCATCACCTGGACAACATACGATGCTGCAAATCCTGTCATTCCCCTCCCTCCAGCTCCATACCAAGACCAATTGCGGGACTTCCGGGATCCCTTCATATTCTGGCATGCACCCAGCTCGAAATGGATCTCTATCATTTCGCTGGCCCAACTCCGCAAGGTAGTTATATATACCTCTCCAAATCTCAAAGACTGGACGTATATCAGCGAATACGGGCCAGTGAGCGGAGTTAGTGGTGTATTGGAATGCCCTAGTCTTTTCCAACTTCCACTTGATGGCAATGAAGCTGATCTTAAATGGGTACTACAAGTGGGAGTCAACCCTGGCGGGCCACCTGGAACTACTGGCTCAGGAACGCTGTACCAATTGGGAACTTTCGATGGAACGGAATTCACTGTCGATTCAGCGGTCACACAATCATCTGCTACATCAGCTATTACCCCGTCGCACACCAAATCACCATCTTCTGCAAACAGTAGTGTTGTCTTTGAAAGCTTCAATGGTATTGGCACGTATGCTAGTCGTGGCTGGACCGCCACTGGAGATCTAAGTGGGGCAAGCCCTGCTCAAGGAACTCTTGGAGGTCAACAAGTTGTCACTGGATATTCGGGCAATTTTGTCAATACTTTTATCAACGTGGATACTACAGCTGGCACGCTCATCTCACCATCCTTCAACATAACGCACAAACAAATCAGTTTTCTTATTGGTGGAGGCAATTTACCCAGCCAAGAATGTATCAATCTTAAGATTCAGGGTCAAGTTGTCCGGACTGCTACCGGCGCCAACTCAGAAACGCTGATCCCACAAATTTGGGACGTCTCTGACTTACTAGGGCAAGTCGCTGTTATTGAGATTGTCGATTTCTCAACAGCAAGCTGGGGACACATCATGATTGACGAGATCATCTTCTCAGACGCATCACCGGAAGTGAGCCTTTCTAGATGGGTAGATTTCGGCCCTGATTTCTACGCTGCCGTACCCTTTAACGGGTTATCAGCTGCGAACCGAGTCGGTATCGCATGGATGAGTAACTGGCAATATGCATCATCAATCCCTACATCACTATGGCGAGGCGGCTTCACCATTCCGCGAAAGCTATCACTCAAAACAATCAACGGCCGGGCAACCTTGATACAACAGCCCGTCGCAAATTGGACCAGCTTGGAAACTGTACCTGGATACACGAAATCTTGGGACACTGTAGCTGAAGGAACACAAGCTCTTCCATTGTCGGGGAAAACGTTCGACATCACAATCACGTTCTCAGATAGGACGTCAGCATCGTCATCGTCACAATTTGGGCTCATACTTCGTGCCACTAGTGACTTGGGACAACAAACACGAGTTGGGTATGACTTCGTCACCAAGAGAATCTTCGTTGACCGAACGAAATCTGGGAACGTTGGTTTTGATGGTACGTTCTCAAATACCTACTATGCTCCATTAGCCCCCTCCAGCAGTGGAAAAGTCACACTGCATGTTCTCCTTGACCGGTCCTCGGTTGAAGTTTTCGGAGGCGATGGACAGGCGACACTGACCACCCAAATATTTCCGAGTGACAACGGAGTCGGCGCATGGCTCTTTTCGACAGGGGGTGACACTAGTGGAGTTACAATTAGTGCAAAGGGGATAGGCTCAATCTACAACACGTCTTCAACCCAACTTCTAGCACAAGTTCTGGCAAAATTTCTCAGGTTACTAGCTCGACTATGAGCACAAGCACGCTGAGTAGTATGACTATCAGTACCAGTCCTATTAGTACCAGGCCACACTAAGTACAACATCTCGAGCCAGTTCAACTTCCACAGCTCCATATGACTTTCGTCCAACCTATCATTTTGTTCCTGACCAGAATTGGATGAATGAGCCCAATGGACTTATCAAAATTGGCTCTACATGGCACCTGTTCTTTCAACACAATCCTACGGGCAATTTCTGGTGTAATATAAACTGGGGGCATGCAACCAGCACCGACCTCATAAACTGGGTCCACAAACCAGTTGCAATCGCAAACGAGAACGGTATTCAAGCTTTCACGGGGACCTCGTATTACGATCCGACGAACCTCTCGGGATTTGGAACGAGTGCAAACCCGCCGTATTTGGCTTTCTTCACCGGATATTTTCCTTCCAGCGGAGTTCAGGATCAACGACTTGCATACAGCTTAGATCAAGGGACAACCTGGACAAAATTCTCGGGTAATCCGATCATATCACAACAGCAAGAGTCACCGCACGATGTAACCAAAGGGTTGGAGGCGCGGGATCTAAAAGTCTTTTTTCATAACCCTACTGGTAAGTGGGTTATGATTCTGGCGCATGGAGGCCAGAACAAGGTGACATTTTGGACGTCTCCCGATGCCAAGTCCTGGACCTGGAGAAGTGATTTCACTTCTGCTAATGCACCGGAACTTCCAAGTGCAATCACGGTATGGGAGGTACCAGACTTTTTTGAGCTTCAAGTCGATGGTACGACGACGAAGAAATGGGTATTGATAGTCACACCTGCCAATGGCTCCCTAGCCACCGGAAATGGAGTGTTTGGACTGACTGGGTCATTTGATAGAGCAGTATTTACTGCAGACCCGATCGACACCAGCACTCTCTGGTTAGATTATGGACGTGACTTTGATGGTGCCTTGTCTTGGGGAAATGTCCCTGCATCCGATGGCCGTAGGATTATCGCCGCCGTTGCAAACAGCTACGGCGGAAATCCTCCTCCGAATACTTGGATAGGCATGCTTTCATTCCCTCGCACTTTAAAGTTGAAACAGCTCAATGGGAAACTTCAGTTCCTCTAGCTTCCTGTGACTGAGCTAGACGCGGCGGGTACGACGCTTACAAATATCACCAACCGAGTCCTCGCGCCGGGCCAGTCTTTACTTACGGACCTTCATGGAAAAGCGTTAGATATCCGTCTAAGCTCCATCCCGGCTGTCAGTTCTACCTGAAGCCTTGTAGTTCGTAAAGGAGGAAATGAACAGACTCTAACCAAATACTCCCAATCGAGAAAGAAACTGTCAGTCGACCACAACGCCAGTGGGAATACAGGTTACGATCCTGCTGCAGGCAAAATCCACGTTGCCGCGCTCTAAGCCGACTCTAATGGTGTGGTGCATTTGCGGGTCTTGGTGGACGAATGTTCGGTGGAGGTGTACGGCGGAGAGGGCGAATCGGTAATCTCTGATCTGATTTTCCCCTCAGCCAGTTCTGATGGCCTTTCCTTAACTACGAAGGGAGGCAGCGTTAGGTTGAAATCGGTGGAAGTGTGTGCAATCACAGTATCATAGAGTAACTGATGTAGAGGATCGCTGCTGTGTTTGAAGAACCAGGTAGCAGGGCTCGTTAATGACCTATGTCTGACGGTGACATTTTATGAAAAAAAATTCTATTCTGATCTCCAAATTTCGGCTTTTCATTTATTTGATATATAGCACATAGGTTTCCATACTAGAAAATGAAGTCTTATGGTAATTAATCACATATCAAAGAGATAGATTGTTCGCGAGAACTTGAGAGGGTGATGTAATAGAAGCTTCATCTAAATCTATCTAGAACCAGTCGAGGATACAATATTCCAGAGCATACCAGCAGAATAGTGTAAAGTCAGAAGTGATCTAGAATAGGGAGATACCAAATGACAAAGCCAATCCATTCACTTATGAGCAACGAGCGAAAGTTAATGGTGAGAATATTGTTACTGTTTTTCATTCATCGTAACAGTTTCTCCGGTACCATTTTTAATGCAGCAGGCATTCTCCTAAAAATCAACGCATGATATTTCACAAATCCCCAATCATCGCACCCATTTTTCTAAATTAGAAACTAAAATACAATCCATCCAATCATTCCAAACTCCACCACTCAGTAACCTTCATGTCCACGCCTCAAACCACTCCAGATCCTCTATTGTCCCTTAGCCTTAGCTTTCTTAGCAGCAATCTGCGCCTCAGTGTGGTGAGGTTCACGCTCCTCAATTTCGACATCACGTTGGCCTTTACCACCCTTAGCCTTCTTAGCAGCAATCTGGGCTTCGGTGTGATGAGGTTCACGCTCTTCGATCTCGACGTCGCGTTGACCTTTACCACCCTTCGCTTTCTTTGCGGCGATTTGTGCTTCGGTGTGATGAGGTTCACGTTCTTCGATCTCGATGTCGCGTTGACCTTTACCACCCTTCGCTTTCTTTGCGGCGATTTGAGCCTCGGTGTGGTGGGGTTCGCGCTCCTCTAGCTCGATGTCGCGTTGACCTTTGCCACCTTTCGCTTTCTTGGCGGCGATCTGAGCCTCGGTGTGGTGAGGCTCACGTTCTTCAATGTCGACGTCGCGCTGGCCCTTGGCACCTTTTGCTTTCTTAGCAGCAATCTGCGCCTCAGTATGGTGAGGCTCACGTTCCTCAACGTCGCGCTGGCCTTTGCCACCTTTCGCTTTTTTGGCGGCAATTTGAGCTTCGGTATGATGAGGCTCGCGCTCCTCAACGTCGCGCTGGCCCTTGGCGCCCTTAGCTTTCTTAGCAGCGATTTGAGCTTCGGTATGATGAGGCTCGCGCTCCTCAACGTCGCGTTGACCCTTTCCACCCTTGGCTTTCTTGGCGGCGATCTGGGCTTCAGTGTGGTGAGGCTCTCTCTCCTCTACATCACGCTGACCTTTGGCTCCCTTTGCCTTCTTGGCGGCGATTTGAGCTTCGGTGTGGTGAGGTTCTCTCTCTTCAACATCACGTTGACCCTTTGCTCCCTTTGCTTTCTTAGCGGCGATCTGGGCCTCAGTGTGATGACGCGTGATAAGAGCTGGGATATCACGAGCCAATTTTGCGGCGAAGTTCGAAGACTATTCTATGTTAGTATCCTAGCTGGTAAATTGTTCCAGAATGTAGACATACGATGGATTTCTTTTCGAGAGATGCAGCGCCGAACTCAGCAGGAAGAGCAAGAGCAGTGGCCAAGGGGCCGGATAAAAGTAGGCCCAAAGTGACCATACTCTTAAGGGATGGAGTATACATGATGAAGGTTAGGGTTGTAGAAAATGATTGGACGAAAAATATAAAATGGAAAGTTCAAAAGAGGGAAGACTGGCCGGCAGTAACGAATGGAAAGTAAAGAATGGAAGGAAAGACTTGTATGAGAAATGATGTGATGAGGATGAAATAAAATGGAGAAAGTATGAGAATGTTAGAGTAGCTTTATACATACCAAGCCCCTAGGTAGAGCGAGTGTACCACTTGCCGTGATGACACCGGTATATTGGGGTCGCTGTCTCGTCGGGCGGACAAGTTGTGATACTTCTTTCAGGGATTTGAGACGAGCTGTGAAAAATACCCGCCTGTGATGGTTGCGGATAGATTCATCCTGATTCCATTATCATGGAACCAACATGGGCTCGATAGTGGCAGAATTCCCATATCAAGGGTACCTGTCAAATGTCAAACGTCGCTAGCTCCCAGCAAAGGTCTACAAGATCAGACGGAAAAGGTTGAGCGTCGAGGCATTAATCATCGCAAGGCTGACGAGATGAGGTGGAAAGAATAGCCTACATAGGTAAGGTACAGATCGACTTGCCACTCTCTCGCAACTCTCTCCCCTTTCCCCTTCTCCGGCCCAGGTTCCCCATACTCCATACTCCATCCAAATAATTCCGCCAAGATGTGTCATGTGTAACGCAAAACCTAGCGTGTGTTATGGTCGCCAAGCAAGTACCGCTAGCGCCACTGAAAATAGGCTTGTGGGGAAATAATAGGCTGCACCTACCATGCTTATTTTAACCGACCCTGTTCCCTTTTCCTGCGTTTGATCCTCAAACATCACAATGTTCGGACGATACGAGTTTCTCTATGCGCGCCCAAAGAAGGTCGTTGCAGACCAGACCTTCTTCAAAGAGACGTAGTATTGAAATTTTTACTTTTTCATCTGAACTTGCTTGTTATCATCACGAGCAGTTGTGTTTTGTTGAACCTTCTCTTCTTTCCTTCATCGCTGGTCGTTTTGTTTTCTATCTACCTTCATTTCGTTCACGCTGCTGGCCAAGCAACTTTACATATTAATATTTCTTTCTTAATCATCACCAAAGTCCTGCTATATTAGAACTTCATCAAGAGCGCAACAATGTCACCAAAATATCAGAGAGTTATTGGTGACGAAAAGTTCATCGATGTGTCACCCGGCCGGACATCTGCAGAGAGCACAGATTCGACATTATTAGAGTATGAAGGAGCGGCCGAAGTATCATCAACAACAAGGCGACAGTACGATACTAGGTGGATGTGGTTGGTGCATGCTGTGCTGTTATCCTTCTCCTTCGGCCTGTTTACATCGGCATATTTCACGAGGGTATCGACACTTAGACATGTCCAGGAGTACTCAGCGTGGTGTAAGTCAACTTCACCGTCCATGGAAAATGCAAAACTAAACATTTTAATAGCGCCGGCGGCAAAAGCAGTAGAATATGAAAGAGTGAAGTTCAATAACACGATGGGAACTGGATCACCATATGTTGGATTTGGTCCGGAAGTGGACCGAGCATGGAGAGCTATTTCTTACGATGGTAAGCTCTTTTCCCTATAAATCTCCGTTACATTAAATTCTAACCTTTAAATAGTCGGTGATCAAATGATCACGCCAGATAAACTAGACGTGATTGGCATGCCTGACACGCATCTCAAAGTCACGGACCCAAAAACTGGTGTTGAAGGCTACCGAGTTGGATTAGAAGTATTCCACCAGCTTCACTGCATCAACCTCCTCCGCCAAGTCACTTATAGAGATTGGTATGAGGATATCAGTGGGGAGTTCAAGGAAGGCGCGGAAGGTCTACGGATGCATACAGGTACTGTCGCCGTTTCCTCACCATGGTTTTCAAATTACTCACAAACTTTCCACAGATCACTGTCTGGAGATTTTACGTATGAATGTTCAATGCAACGCCGACGTGGGAGTCTTCACATTATATATGCTAGAGGGAGATCCAGCTCCATGGCCTGAGTTGAACTCATGGCACGTGTGCAGGAATTTCGACGCAGTCCTAGACTGGGCGATGGAGAATTCGGTTGGAATCATGGAGAAGCATGAAAATAATACCAGCAGTCGATAACGCATAAAAATTTTGTACATACATAGAACCTCAATAGAAACCCTACATCCACACATAGGACCCACCCATGAATTCCACTTCATCGATGTTAGTAATCCCACGCGTGTGACAAAACCACCCCCTTTGCCGCTTAGCCCCACTTCCACAACCAATCACATCGCCCACATCGCGTTTGAGGAGACGAGCCGCTAACCGTACCCAACCCCCTGCTGTTTTACATCAGATAAACTCTCCGTAGAATGCAACATGCTGTAACCCGATCAATTCACCCGGCCACATCTTGTGCTTCCGAGCATGCAGAAAGTCGTGCCGATATCTGATGTCTCAAGCTAGACGCGTGGTTTCGAAAGATGACGATCGCATTGCCCATCTTGAGGATGTATTGATGAGATGGGATGGGTAGCTGGGATGCGTGAAACTGTCAAGATTAAGGATACCAAGGACGGGTGTGGCGACGATGCTGGTAACATGACTGAGTGGTGTGTGCTTCGTTTCGTACTTTTTTCTTCTGCTCTGGGATTTTGTATACTGTTGGATATCTTCACGAGCAATTGATTTGTTCTCTATTCATTCTTTTTCTACACAGCGGAGACAGGTTCTCGTTAGTACGCGTGCCGGCTCACATTCTTTCTTTTTCGACTTTCAGTATATACAATTATTATTATTATAATTATTTTCCAAAGACTGTTGCGATTGTTACTCGTTCACTTCTCTAGTCTCACAACCGCCATCATGTCCCCCAAGAAAGAATCCTCAATCTACACACCCCTCTCCAACATCCAAGATATCGATCTTGAGAACGACTCCGACACGACTCTTGGCTCCAATCGATTCCCTTCCACATCTTCCAAACCCGCATCTAGACGGCGCGCCCAAAATGCATCACCCAGAACCGCAAGAATAGAATGTCTTCTCGTCTGGGTACGCTGGGGATCTGTGATTATTTTGCAAAGCTTGATATTATTTTTCTTGCTGAAAGAGAAGAAAAAGGAAGTCGGTGACGGTGATGAAGGCTGGGGTCTGGCGGATACGGAAACGGGTGGTGATATTAATGGGCTTTATGTTCCTCGTAGGTCTTGACCATTATTCCTCAATTGATTGGGAGGAATGTAAACTAATAGGTGCATCCTAGAATCACATAAATGGACGCTTCTGAAGCCAGAAGAATCGATATTCGTGCCGAATATGACGAGCAATGATGATCGGATGGATATTAGACATAACTGGGATATGTTGATGCCATGTAAGGAACTGTTCTTGATATATTCTCGGTGAGAATAATTGCTGATCATTTTTAGTGGGAAGTGGTACCGTGAGGATCCCGGACTACGAGCAACATCCAATGTTGGGGAAGCCCATTGTCGATGATCCCATTCGATCTGGTCCGATTTTTGAAGCATCGTGGACGCATGCACTACACTGTGTAAGTCTTTTCTCTTGCATCCTTGGATCCGCACCGCTAATCATATTCTCAGCTCTACTACACAGTCGATACCTACCACCAACTGGTGATCTCCAATGGCACCGCATTTGGATTCGACGGCGAGCGGAACGACATGCATGCCTCGCATTGTTTTGAGTATTTGCGCACCCAGATTTTATGTATGGCAGATATGACTTTAGAAGGAAGTGAGAGCGTATTGGATGCGACTGGTGAGGGACAGGCACATGTTTGTAGGAACAGGCAGGAGGCAATTGAGTGGATTGAAGAGAAGAGGGTTGATGATATCCAGAGTATTGTGGGACCCTAGATATAAAGGTAGATACTAAATTGAGATATTCTTGATGAACGTATTTTCTACGTAACGGATAAGCTTGGTAAGAAAGATCCCTTCAGTTGCAAAGAGTGATGTATAATTCACATCCCTCCTATACCTGTGTACACACAAACATTTTCAACTAACCATACCATGAAAAGACATGTGCAAATGGAGGACAAGTAGTGACAGTTATAGCTATGTGCTAGGAGATGGAACTTTATTTGTACTATGCACTATAGTTTTCACAATCCATACTTAAAGTCCTAGTCGGCCGTGAAGCGCACAGAACAAACATTTTTTCTCTCCATGATTACACTCTTAATCCGAACCAACAACCCCCTCCCACACTGCCTCGACAATTCCCAATCTACTACCCTCCGGAACCCACACCTTCACTTGCCCAAACCTCGCATCGGCGCTTCGAAACAGATGGTCCCAATCAGCAGCATCCCGTTCTCGAGAATTGAACAGCGAGAACATAATCATATCCATGTCCCTGATCTCAATATCAGCATCTGTAACCATACCTCACGAGCAAAGAAACATACCTCGCGGTCCTCTCTCTAAGTATGGGCGCGGTTCCTGGCTCCGGAAGTAAGTGATCATAACAAATTACCTTCGCACCCGGTCTCAGTTTCGGGATCAGTGCTCGCAAGATCTTAATACATTCCGCTTCGGGCCAGTCATGGAAGATCTGGCTGAAGAGATAGGCGTCGGCTTGAACTGGCTGTTCGGTGAAGAAGTCGTGTGGCATGATTTCGATCCTATCTTTTATATTACTCGGTAACTTTTTTTCGACGCCTTCAAGGACTTTTGGTAAGTCTTGGAGAATGATTTTGAGATTTGGATAGGTCTGGGCGAGTTCGATGGAGATGTGACCCTGTGCTCCGCCGATATCGACGATTACGCTGCTGCCGTTGGTAATGCTGTTCTAGGGATAGTTCTGACTAGGTAGGATACTTGAGATGATTCAGAGACAGCGCTGCTGAAGCATATCATGGCTTCTGCCATACGACGACCCATTTCGGGATGGCCGGCATAGTATTCGAATAAGCTCTTGTCGGTTTTGTGAAAAATGACTCCAGCTCTGAACAGGTCAGTTTCTTTGATACCACTAGGGACAATACAAACTCACGGTCTTCGTTACTTCTTCAGTTTCTCCGTGTTGTTCAACAGCGTCGAGAGTTTAGCCATAGTCAACAATAGATTATCAACCTCTCAGTCTTACCCTAACTTACATGAGCAAAAGCCTGCCAGCACTCCTCAAACATGAACCCAAGCCCAGATAGAGCCATCGGATTATCAACCAAAACTCTCGAGGCTGCCGAGTGTGTTACTTAAAGCTTTTTCTAGGCTCTGTAAAACATCTATTCTACGCCATAGCAAAACGTAGAATCCTTCTTAGGTTAGCAACACCGAGACCGCATTTTGCAGAGAGATCCTCATACGAGATCTCGCCATGAATGGGTACTTTTGAAGCTATATCATACCGATAGATAGCTTGAAAACTTACGCCGTCGTACTGCGGGTTACTGGTATAATTGAACTGAGAGTTGTGGGGACGGGAGCAAAGACAGACTTACGACTGGTCGAAGAGCAACAGCAGGACCTTGGAGAAGATCGAAGAGCTCAAGACTAGAGGTCTTAGCTGTATCTAGGGCTTTTCGAGCTTCTTCAGATTTCAATCCAAATTCCACAGGCCCATCTTCATGGAAAGAAGGTTCTGGTAGACTGTGCTCTTTGAGGTATGCATCGATTGTAGCTGTGGAGCTTTGGATTTTGGCCGCTAGGTCCGAAAGTCTTGAATAATTGCTCATGATAAGAGATACTGGTGATAATCGTTTTGAATGACTACTTAGAGGAAATGAGAGACAGTTCAGCGGACTTTGGCACCTCTGGATTATGGTGAGGTGAAGTCACCTGGAAAGTCCCAACAGCCAACCAAAATTAGAGCACAAGATAGGACTATTCCATCTTTTATTGCATACCAACTGTTGGGAAAGGTAAAAGCTTCATACATGCATTATCTACTTCCAACAAACCACCTCCCCACACCCAGTTTTCCACCACGCCCCCTCAGTCTTTTCCCACTCATCCCACCCCTTAATTGACTCCTCCACCTCCTCCCTACTTTTCACAATCCCCATCCTCAGGGCATAGTCAGCAACACGTTGCTGCATGGCCTCATCCTTAAAACTCGGCTGCATTAAATAGCTATAACTCTCCTTAACCTTCCGCTCCTCAAACCCCGCTTCTCTCGCCCACTTCCCCAAGAATTTCCCCGCAGCCGGTTCCGATCCCTTCTCCCGAATCATACCCTTCTTTACTTCTATCGGAATCTTCAACACGTCTGATTCCGGCCACAAAACATAATCATCCATATCCGCCTCCCTGCACGCTACGAACCCGCCCGGCTTACACACTCTCTGCATCTCCTTTAGCGCACTTACCGGGTTGGGTAAGTGGATGAGGACTTGATGTGTGTGCACTACATCAAAACTATCATTTTCGAAGGGGAGACTCATCACATCGCCGACTTGGAAACTGCAGTTACTTAAGCCAAGTTCTTTGGCTCTAGCATTCGCCATTTTGATCACGGAGGGACCGAAATCGATACCGATGATGGACCCTTCCGGGACGAGGGCTGCGATGTCGGTTGTGATGGACCCCGGACCGCAGCCGAGATCGAGGACGCGGTGGTTGGGTTTAAGATGCGGAAGGAAGTATGCACAGCAGGTTGAGGCGCGACGGACGGAGTGTCTTCCTACGACAGCAGGGCTGTGCCCGCCGGTATATGTTGATGCCATTTAGAAAACTTTTGTAGTTGAGACTGATTTGGTGCCTTTTCTTGCGTGGTTTGAAGCTGTAGGTAAATGTTTGATCAGGCAGACACAAAATATGTGCGGGGATGATTTAGTGGGCATTCACTTACGTCATAGCATCTTCATCGTACAAAAGTATATGTAGACTGCACTGACAACTTGTATGGAACAAATGGAATAATGTATGAAGATATCGTTTGAGTGGTTGAGAAAGATGAAGCCTGATAGAAGTTTCTGGCAGAGACGGCCAATTCAGATGTACGACTAATAAATCAAATATAGAAAATCTGGAGGAAATAGAACAGATATCTCAATACTCAGTAAGGACTTTGAATTCTCTATATCTATACTTCTGAAATGGGTTGCACGGATCCAAAGAAACTTCGCAGTCAAAGACAATGAATACACTTGTATTTTTGAGCTTTCAAGCCAGAGAGATAACGGCATCCAGGGCAAGAGGAGTCTTTGATACTCTCAGCCTAACAGTAAGCCCCCAGAATATTATCTAGCAACCCTTCAAAGCAAGAAGGATCTCAACCCACTCTACAGCCCATTACTACCACTCCACCACTCGGGTAAGTAAAACCTGACATTCTCATAAACCAAGAACGTAACCCAAGTAGCAGGGAGCACTCTCACCACATTTGCACCCAAACCTCTATAAAATCCCCTCCAACCCTCCTCTCTCCACAGCTTCCCAACCACACCTCTAATCCCCTTCCCAAACCTCCTCTCTGCATCATACGTCTGCACTCTACTCCTCACCACCTGATATGGATACGTCGCCGTGCCCGCAATCACCTTCGCCGACCCACTAATCAGCAGCGTCGCCGCATTTCCCATCTTCACATCCTTTCCATCCCCAGTATCCTCGCGACCTCCAGCTAAATACTTCCGCCAAATATTCTTCAAAGGCTCATAAACAGCAAACTGCACGGCTCCATGACTATTCCCCACCAAACCGATCCCCACGCCTCTATAAAAACCTTTCACACCTTCGTGCATCCAGAGATCCTTAACGCCATGCCACATGCTCGTATACGCGCCCTGGGCGCCTCGGTCTGAGCTAAGCATTCGTGTTTTCAGAACCCAGATGGGGTTGGTAGTGACGGTAATCATGATGCCGGCGCTGCCGGATGCGACGAAGTAGTCTAGTGGGGTAAGAGCATGGCGTTGATTAGCGTCGTGGAAAGGGCGATTGCGCAGAGAGATCAGGGATGACTCGAAGAAGGATTTGAAATAGAAGAAGAGCGCCCAGCTGGATGCATTGCCGAGGAGATTGGGTGTAATGCCGCGATAAAGACTTCGGATTGGCTGAGGATTGCTAGTTAGGTTGCGCAAGATTGTAAAAGCGGTTGTTGGGGCATGAGAGGTGCTTCGCTCGACTGGTAATTGTGTTAGCTGTGGAGGTAAAGGGAGGGATGGAGGGGTAGAAGTTTACTTTGTAAACGCGTTTTAATCACATCGAGAGGGTGCACAGCTAAAGTAGAAATTGTGCCAGCCGAGAGGCCAGCAATTGTCTCGACCAGCGCGGGGGAGATGCGCGCATGGTTGTCGGTCATATGTGAGGAATTTTGGTTTTCATGGTGGCGGGAGAAATAGACGTTGCGAGGAAAATGGGTGGTTCATGTCGATGACGAAGTGGGAGCTTTGAACAAATTTCTGGGGCTTGGCAAAGCTAGCATTATTGAACTACGGCAACAATTTTAGAACAACTCGAAATGGATAATAAAGAAATCATATCTGCATCCGTCGTAGCATTCATAGAGAGATTTGTGAGTAAAAGTTTCGCAAGTGGTGATTGCGCTCATTGCGCTATTGTACAGTTATTTGGCTCTGTCTGAATCCCCCTCCGCACCCCGCCATACACTTCAAGAGTCCGTCATTCCATTTCATTAACGCCTCATATGCTACAACCATCGTAGATGTCTTGCTCTTGGTTCATCGTTTTAGACCGTCCCGAATGCATCCTGCATCTTCCCTAGTAAATATGTCGTATATCGTTCGTAGAATGGAGCTTATCCGAGAGGCGAGAAGAGTCTAGAGGGTTGGATTAGAATCGCATTGATCGGGGGTGACTCTGTATGAACTAACCTGATGACCGAAGGACGAGGTTCACTGCGGGTGTATCCTGCAATTATTAGCATCTCTTTGTGCCCTCCATGCAAGCCGGCGACCATACCAAGGTAGAGGATCAATGGAAGATAGCCACTATATAAGATCAGTATAGACTCGCTTCTGCAAGCTCCCAAGCAGTACTCACTAATGAATAGCAACACGAGAATAATCAATGATCTTCCCAATGCGCTCCTACAATTTCGTCAACAAAGCCCTCTCTCCAAAGCTCCCGGGCTACACCAGAGTAACAAACCTTGGACTCTTCTGAGAGTTGCATATTGAATCAAACTTGTCAAATGAAGCTATATCCAAATCAGTAATTGGCGACTGGAATTCGGTAATATAAGAAACTTACAATGTGTTGTGTTATGATAATTCGAGCTTGTCTTCTCTCACATCATCAATCCAGACCAAAAAAGTTCAAAAGTTCAAAAAGCTACCAAACTCCACAAGGCTGCTGACTAATCCAAATTATTTTTCCGTGCCTGGTCGCGAAAATGCATCTCGAAGCTTCACTCTAGATCGCGAAACTTACTTTGACTGCACTACGAATTCGTCATTTCATAAACAGATTATTTGCCGAGCTGTAATAAAATGTCGGGCGCAAGACATTGGTAAGCATCTTATCCTTTTGTCAATTCTCATCACCTAGGAATTTAACTAGCGATTCCAATTCTGCATTTACATCCAGCAAAGCTAACCATGTCATATAAAAGGGAACAAGACAAGGAAGCCACCGTCTACATTGGCAACATCGATGAGCGCGTTACGGATAGTCTGATATGGGAGTTGATGCTGCAAGCCGGCCGAATTGTCAATGTGCATCTTCCCAAAGACCGGGTCACTCAATCGCATCAGGGTTATGGATTCGTTGAATTTATCAGTGAAGAAGACGCTGAATATGCGGCGCGCATCATGAACCAAGTGCGGTTATATGGCAAACCAATCCGTGTAAACAAGGTATGTCTAGTCCTCCATCTCCCTCCCCAGAGGTCTCCTCAAAAGCACAACCCAGCAGCTAACACCCACCCCAGGCCTCCGCCGACAAGCAAAAAACCGTCGAAGTCGGCGCGGAGCTCTTCATCGGCAACCTAGACCCGCTCGTCGACGAAAAAACCCTCTACGACACATTCTCCCGCTTCGGCTCTCTGATTTCCGCTCCCAAGATCGCCCGCGACGAATCCTCCCTCTCCAAAGGCTACGGCTTCGTCTCCTACTCCAACTTCGAAGCCTCCGACGACGCCATCGCCAACATGAACGGCCAGTACCTGATGAACAAAGAAATCAGCGTGCAGTACGCCTACAAGAAAGACGGCAAAGGCGAGCGCCACGGCGACGCTGCCGAGCGCCAACTGGCCAGCCAGGCGAAAAAACACAACGTCGTTCCCGAACAAGCGCAATTACCGCTCGGCCTTCTCGACGGTGTGCCACAAGCCCCCGCAGCTATGCTTTCCGAATCACCCATCTCGATCCCCTCTGCACCACCGGGGTTCTCCTCCCAGCCCAGACCAGCATACAACGCGGTTCCGCCGCCGCGAGCAAGCGCGCCGCTTCCTCCTCCGCCATCGGGGCTTCCGCAAAGGCCGCCCCCCTCGCATGCAGGGTATGGCGGACCGCAGGATTTCAACTACCCGCCTGGGTTTGCGCCGCCGCCGCCACCGGGAGGTCCTGGGGGGTATCAG
>LLKJ01000251.1:0-11985 GCA_002242865.1 Clarireedia sp. CPB17
GGGTTGGGAAGGGAAACCAATGAGAGGATTGGGTGATGGAGAGAGTGTTTCGTTGGTGGGAGAGAAGGGAACAAACGGAAGGGAAAGAAGGTGGTGATGGAATCCATCGTGAGATGAACAAACATTCGAGGAAACCCGAATCAAACACGAAGGATATTGCAAAAAACCTGGAGGAACACAAAGGATATTACACTAAGTTATGTCATACGAAAAAGACAAATCCCATGACAGTGAGTAAATCGTAAGAGCTCATGTCACACCCTCCTTAGAGTCATCGTTAGCATCATTGAAATCACGTCACATGGAATCATTTCCGCAAAGCAAGGGGAACTGAAGTTTGATCATGAAAATATCATGTTTCTTTTGTTTTTATTGTATTTTTTTCCTGTTTGTTTCTTGTCAAAGGTTGAAGTTAATTAAATACATAGTATCCTCCCAATAACCACATCCAAATCCATTGACAATGAAGAAAAAGGAACTAAATACAAAGGCCAAAAGAAGCAACCTGAAATGAAAAACAATCCACCATGTCAAAACCGATTGACAATTGAAATCCGAGAAGAGGTATTTGGATAGGAAAACCCCCGATTGTGAAACGATCGGGCCGGTGTGGGCGCTTCGTTTCGAATTCATGATATGCTACCGTGAGGTAGAAACATCTTCTCATGATTCATTTCTATCATGAGTGAGAAGAGTAGACTTCATAAAACTGTAAATGCGTGTATGTAGAATCATCGATCGTGTGTAGATGTGAACGCTCCGTGTGAACAAACTTGGAAGGGTATTTGCGTATAAAAATGTGTGTGATAAGTGTATCTTTTTTGAAGTCGTACTATTGTAATAGTCATGAAATGGTTCGTGATAACGTAGTCGTAATGATGATATAAGAAAAAGGTTGCTAGGCATAGCGTGGTGTGTAGGGGATTGTAACCCATCCCTTCCGATCCGTCCAGCCCAAGAGAATTCCAAATCCCCTCCATTAAGCCGTCCAAAATATACAATATGTATTCCCCTGTCCAGCTGCGAGCTGATGCTCGTCTTATGACTGGCGAAAAGTAATAATAAAAAGAAGAAAACCCCCAAGTTTGATGACCCGTCGCTAACTATGATCGATGATGATGCAATAATAGGAAATAGACATAACCAATTTGTTAAACCAATTGCCGTAAGCCGTAAGCCCCATTAATGAAATCCAAAAGCAATAAAGTTCAAACGCTCGCTATTTCGCTCCAAGACAAATAGAAATTAGAAATCTCCAAGAAAGAAAAAAACAAGAAGCTGCGTGAGCAACAAAGTCTCTGATCGCAATGAAGCCGTAAATCAATGGAAAGCCGTAAAGATAAAACCCGTGGTGAAAGATGTTATCAAAGTAGAGTTAGTTTTGGACAAATTTTGGTTGAGCTAATTTAAGCCACTGATGAATCGCCCTCATCGTTCCTGGAATTGCATTCCTCGACAAGTTTGGCGAATCTCCTCACTACTTCACTTGGAACTTGGTCCCAGAGTAATGAGCGAGTGTAAACTTCTGCGGCCGACTTCTTGGAGTTTAACCGCATAGCTGCAAGCGATTCACCAAGGTTCTTTCGTCCTTGAGAAGTTGATCGAGTGGCGGGCGCATTTTCGAGGAAATCAGAAGACGTCAAGCCATTGTATTGTGCAGCAGACAATGAAAAGACTTGCTCGTTGTTCTGTTCTTCGGTGGGTTGCGACAGAGAGTTGGCAAGATCTCCAAGAGTCGAAGATACAACACCAGTCATTGCGTTACCACCAATAGAAGAGCTTTGAGCAGTTGACCAGGAACCAGATGGCATAGGAGCGATTGCGTTGGTGATATCCGAGATACCAGAAGCAGAATGTTGAATGCCGGCATCCTTGAAGACATCCTCAAGGAGAGATGCGGAAGCAGCACGAACATCTTCTGGCATTGTTGGAATGCTTGGGGAGGTACCCTTTGAGGCGACAAAAGCACCAACAAGGAGCAACATCAAGAGCAAGCCTTGGGCAGCGGGCTTCTCGGGCTCGCTAAGAAGCGACGTCTCGGCCTTCTTGGCAGGAACCAGAGAGTTCTCAACCTTAACTTCAGATTCAATAGAGAAGTCGTTAAGGAATGAAATGTTATCCCAGTTGCCGTCCATGTTCAGGCCGTCCATGTCAGAGTAGTCAGCAGAGAAGCCAGTCGAGCTGGGTACAGTCGACATAGCGGTGCTCTCCATCTTCTGCATGTGGTCGGTGAGGACGCTGACTTTCTTGCGGAGGTCACCGGTTTCGAGGGTGTGTGTTCGCACCATCTCCTCCTTCTCCATCTGCAAAGCCTCGATGTATTGTTGGTAGTGTTGCTCCTTACGAGCGAACTCATCCAAAGCAAGTTTCGCTTCAGCCAAGTCCTCCTCGAGATCGTTGATCAGAGCAGTGTAGTGCTTCTTCTCATCTTCGAGACGCTCAGTGTGTTGCTTCTTGCGCTGGCGGGAGTCGAGCCTGTGATGATATTAGTGATGATCGTTGATCATGTGAACGAATTGAGAACTTACGCAGCTTGTCTGTTTCTTAACAATCGCTTTTGTTGCTTGAGCTCCTTAATCTCCTGCTCGTCGGTTGATTGAGCAATGAGCTGATCGATGTTGGTGAGGTTTCTTTCAGCTGGGATGTCGAAGCGAGCATTCTTCTTTCGGATTCCATCACCTCTTCTGGACATCTCGGGGTGCGATCGCAGTGTCGGGCTATGTGGTCGCATACGTTTCGGCATGCGGTGGTCCATACCGTCGGTCACGGCCCAATCCTTTTGTGGAGATGGGTGACTTGAACCGTTGTTTGCGTTTGCGGAGAAGATGGGAAGTTGATGGTTGCCAGGGTTGGTGAATGGAGTTTGAACTGGTCGTTGGAAGATGGGAACATTGACCTCGAAGTCTGATGGAAGTCCGTCGTGACCTTGCATAGGTGTGCTCATACCCGAACTGTTTCCCATGCCCCATCCGTGACTTGAGTGACCGTAGGTGGAGTTCTGGGCAGCGTCCATACGCATGAATGGGTTGTTGCTGTTGTGCTCGACGAAAGGGTTGTTGGAAGCCATTGGTTGCATGTCAACGTGTGGTTGCCATTCATCACCCTTGGGCGAAAACAAAGTCGAAGATACTGCGAAGGATTCCCGTCTGCTGTTGCCCATGGGAGGGGACATCTCTAAGCCGGAATCTAAAGCAGAGTGGTCGAGGATGTTCTCATCAAGAATGCTTCCTTCTTCCTCCTCGAAGTAGTTGTGAGTTTGGGTGTCGAGCGATAACGACGACTGTCGGTAGTAGTTGTGCATTGAGTAGGCAGCCATCGCGAGTAATTAATGTGTATTACTGCGGGTATGGGAGGTGCAGAAGAGGAGGTTGCTGTATGTATGATTTTGGTGTTGTGAGGGAAGTGGGTTGGTGGGTTGGTTTATAAAAGAGGAGTGGGCTCAGGAAGCGAAGGTTATTTTCGGATGAGATGGGGTAGAAATGATAATTGATAGTGATAGTGATAGTGGCGGTGAGAGAAGGATAAAAGTTATCGGTCGTCAACGATCACGAAAACTTGAATTATCGGGATAGAGGAGTAAATGATGTGATGATGATGGTATTTTTTGATGAAGAAGTTGGGATGAAGAAGTCTCTTGGAAGTTTTGTTTTAATTCTTTCACAGAAAAAACAAAAACAAAAAGAGAGGAATCTTTTGTGGATGAGTGTTGAGGTTGTTGATGGGTAAAGAATTGATCTTTGTGATCTTCGAAGGGGTCCTTTTTGAAGTGGGAAGTGGTCAGTAGATATGTGAGAGGGACAAGAGTGGTGGACGATGAGTGGTGGATGGTGGAAACTGGTCCAGGTTCCGATATGGCACGGCAGAAAGGCACACAAACAGAGGAGGGAGCAGAATGGATCTCGGTCTGGTATGGCTAGGTGTGGGATTGGTATGGACAAGCAGGGGGTGGTCTGGTACGGTCCGGCAAGGTAAGGCAAGGGAAGAAGGGAAGAAGGTTAGGTAAGGTCGGGTCAGGTATGGTTGGAACTGGGTAGGACTAAAGTCCTCCGTCCGCTTTGGTCTGGTCTTGGTTTTTGGTGGTACTCAGGATGCGAAGGGTTTGAGGTAAGGTTAGGTCGCTGGAGCGATGGCTATGTGGGTAGGTGGGTAGGTGGATAGGTGGATAGCAGGCAAAGTGGAGTCTGGAGGTACAGCAGCTTCAAAGAGGAATGGTCGGTATGATGTTGGGTCGTATGGTGGTCGAAGTGGTCGTGCAGAATAGCGCAAGCAGCGGCGGAGACTGAGCAGCGAGTAGCAGCAAGTCGCAGTTGACGGATTTTAGCTGCAGTAGTCCACAGGAAGGTCGAGCGACGAGCAGAGGACGCAGCAGCAAAGAGGAGCACGTCTAGTTCGCTTTCCTGCAAAACCCGAATCAAAGCAGAGCAGAGTCGAGTCGAGCAAAGCAGAGGAAAATGAAATAAAGAAAAACTGGAACGGCGAGCAGGATGCAGGAGAAGGATAAAATACCGTTAGCATCGTTAGCCCGATGCGCATTAGCCATTAGCATTAGCATTAGCATTTCCTTTTGGCAGATGCGATGGGCAGATGAGATAGGATGGCAGATGGCAGAATTCCTAGTTCCCTTCCCTTCCTTGCCCACCCTTGCCATGGAATAACCATACAGCAAATTACCATGAATTTAGTTTATTCTTAATTTCGCCCAAGTAATTCCTAATTCTTCATCTATTCCTCGATCTCTGCGTGCATGACGATTGGGTCATAGCCAAGCAGTCATGGAGGGGGAAGCTTTCTTACGTGCTACCCGAAAGGTTCAAGGGAGGACCTTTTGTGGAGCAGACGATCAGAGGGAGAGCGACCGGAAAATGTGAGGAAGTTCTGCGAGGTCTAACTAACTAACCAACTGACTGACTGGCTAACTGACTGACTAAACCTTACGGAAACGGAAATAATGAAACTCGATGTGAATATTATTGCTCTTTCGGAAGAGACATACATGCCCAGAACCCCCCTCCTCGACCAAACCGAGCCTTCGGCCCATGAAATGTGCTCACTCACAGACTCACAGCTACATACGAAAGTCGGGGGAATCATCCCACCTCGCTGATATCCCACGAAAATGATTCATCTGGCAAGGCAAATGGGAATAGCAATGCAAAACATCTACATTCTCCCTCCCAAAAAGTAAACACCACTACTGTATGTCTGGCACTGAGTCTGTATGTATGTATGTATGTATGGGAGCGGGAAAAAGCAAAGGCAAGTGCGGGTGCTAATGATTTACCTAGCACCTACTTGCAGTCTTGCAGACCTCCGCCGGACATGCAGCTCAGTTGCATGACTTTTGCATCTCCTTCGCATCGCTTTTGCATCTCCATGCCTTTAGCGAATATGAATGTTGAACAATAACATTGTCGTTTTTTATCGTCCGTTTCTAATCAGTACGACCCATAGAGGGCATAGAGGGAGAGATTCGGCCGGATCAGAACGTGGGGCCGGGTTTGATTGGTTATTCATGCCATGTTCATGGATCATGACAGGCTGAATGAGAAAAAGCTCGGGGTAGTTTGACCTTTTTCCATTTCTCCACCATCGGCAATCTTTCTTGGAATATTCTACGAGCGCACCTAAAGTACGATGTGCGATATGTGATGTGCGATGTGCGATGTGCGATACGGGTAGCCAGGCGAGAGAGATATCGTATCGTATACTGGGAAGTCCCAGTCAGCAAATGATTATCCAGACATTATATTATGCTGCACTACGACCTACCGCTATCGTGTGTTAGGTAGCATTAACTGTCGGCTCTTCGTTCTCTTACTGCAGTCTGGCTGCACTGTAAACCGTTACTTGCGATACATTTCCACCTCCCCTGGCACAAAGTACTTTGTGTACTCTGTAGGTAGATCGTGATATCAGCGGAGCATGGGTCCTGACTGGAGCGACGAGAGACTGAATCATTAACTTAACGGTTAAGGGAAATGGGAGTTGGAAAATAATGCAAAGTTGGAAGTCCCCCACCCCCCATCCCATCGCGTCGGAGCTTCCAAAAAAGAAAATAAATAAAAAATGAATGTCATGAGGGAGAGGAAACGAACATCAGAAAAGCAGGGTTCTGCTCTTGGCTCCTCTCGATTCCCTGCTCTCATCAGGTTGGGCATCTATGGATATCAGGAAGTGCTGCATGCCTCCACCAAAATGAGCGACACCGATAGGTTCACCACCCTCAATCTTGCATAGCTCTGTTTTTCGATCCTGGTTAGCATTTAGCAGGCGCTGTCATTGGGAAGTTTGAACCCCCAAATCGATTGTAAACAGAATAAATTCCCGTCGTCCCGTGAAATAGTCCAACTAAGCTTGGCTCACACTCTCGTAAGAAAGAGGGCACAAACACCAATCAGTGAACTGAGGCAATCGGCTCTTCCCTCAAAAACGGTCACTTCACGGATCACGCGTGTCGCTCACCATGGTAAACAGTACCTAATGGGTAAGTAAATAGCCAGTGAAGGTCATTAATCATCCATTACTCGTACGACCCAAATCCCCCTCCCTCGTCGACCCTTTCCTCGACCGTTCGCTTACCCTATCCTGTCGTAGTCGCCCGGTTCTAGCCACACTCTTGACCTCGGGGTTTCTAGATAATACTCATGATCATGGTCAGATCGTGAAGAAAGCCAAAACCGACGGCACACTCAGAATTGAGCAATAGCATGCCGTCATCCCACCCAGCCCGCGCTCCTCCTAACCTTCCTGAAATTCTCGGGGGCGGGCCATCCCACTCGTGATTTGCAGGTTGAGCTAGCCCCCTCCATCCACACACTCGCTCTCCTCCCCTCTTCTTCACTACAACAAGCCGGCCGCTCGATGTGGCCGCAGATGCAGTATCTCAATTACGAAGCCTCAGAAGCCGTGTACAGCCTCAGATGATAGGTGATACAATTACTTTACCTACCTACCTAATCAAGTCATCTTCTGTGCCCAATCTAACTCCTTTCTCATGACACGGAAGTTTGAAAGCGTAGGGCAAACGCTTCATTGGCGATAGAAGCATGTAATTACATTTTTATACTCCAGGCGTAGGCGTAGGCTTCCATATAGTAAGATTATGGTACGGTTTCATACGCTGAGCCTTTGCCCGGGTGGATACAAACCTCGTCTCCCGCTTGGTGGTGCCGGAATCGCAGCGCAGTGCAGCGCAGCAGCAGCAGCAGCGGGAACGACCTCATCGGACGCGACGGTGGGAAGGCAGACAGGCAAGGCAGGCAGGCATTTAGAAGGCACAATAGAAGGGTTCTGGAACTGTAGATTATGCTCGCTCACACCACTCACCACCTGCAAGGTTCATAAGTCAAGCAACCCTCCTCTATCCAGGGAGTTGTAGGGCTAGTAGCACCGTATGTCTACCTAAACAAGACTCTAACAAGGGGGCCGACGCATACCTTATCCGGACGAGTTGAGACGAACTGGTGTCGGTGAGAGCCTGAAGAGAACGAATGCGCGCCTTGTGTTCCCAACGTCAATGCCCATGCTCCCCTTCCCAGCCGCTCTTTTCCCAGGCGCGGGAAAACACCTTCGTCATTTGGAAATCTCCTGGCATGATAAAGCCGTCGGCATATAGTTCTCGCATACACAGGAATTTCGGACTTCCCATCCATGTGCAATTGAAACTAGTTTCACTCCGTAGAAAGAAGGCTCCTGCGGCGCATGAAATGATTGCGCGTATGACGGCATGCAATTTATTTTGTTTTTGTTCTCGGCGCACGTTAGAACATTAAGAGCGCGCGATATATCCGGGCTAGGAGGGGAAGCACCTGGCAGCGAGGAAGCTTTGATCGAGGGGAGGACGGCGATGATCCACGCAATTTCCATGTCTTCGATTCGGAACTCGGTAAGTTTTCCAGTCTAGAACGTTGGAAGAATCTTCATCGAAGCTTTTTCTTCCTTTCGCTTTGCTCGAAAACATCGGATAAACTATTGCTGGGTTGCGGTCATTGCCTATGTTATTACGGTTTCAAGGGTTCTGACTTCTGGAGAGAGACTCATGAATGCTGTACCCTACCAGTGCCTACTACTCACCACCACCCACCACCACCCACCACCACCACTTATGGCCGCCGCGGCCATTTGAGTTTGCGTAGCGGGTGGTCAATGTTCAACTACTTTGCCTTCTTTGCCTCTACGGATGTACCTGAGTGGGGGTAACCCTAAGGCTATCTTCCACCAAGACCACCAGTCCACAAGTCGACAAGTTCAATCCTGATTTTCCATCATGCACTACATCCATTGGAGAATTGAAGGGGCTGGGGATTTGCTTATTCTGCCGTTGGTACCACCACGGCGGAGTATGGCCATCACGACACGATCGAGGAAGCTGAGTCGCTGCTGTCGAGGCATTGAGGGGTACGACGCGGATCGTGAGAACCCATCGAATTCCTTCGACATGATGAGCCTCCCCGACCCCGTCCCGCCAAACCCATAGGCCCATTCTCTGGGTACGTACAGTACGAAGGTACTCCGTCTTTCATGCCTCTTGGTGGAGAGGACCAGGGCAAGAACTGTCAAATGGGACTACCCGCGCAGCCGCGGGATACCAACTTCTTTTTTTCTCTCCAATCGATCCGCGTACCAAATTTTCTCTTCACCGCATGTTTACATTTAGCAGCATCATGTCTAAATCCGAACCTAGCTTCGGAAAACAAACAGGCGAAGCCACCAACCATGGGACATCAGGGAACAGCAGGATTGTCGGTCTGTGTTTCATGTCCGCGCATGGCTTTCGTAAAATCGTGTTCCCCCTCCATTCACGACGAAGGACTAATGAACCTTAGGTAGCTCCTGGGTTCGAGCTGGGCAGAATCTCGTGAATCGTTATGTTTCTCAGCTGAGTGATGCTCTTGATCAAAGCTCTCTTGGGGGGCGTTATTGATCCCGTCCTAACGATCTTTTCCTTTACTATTATTACGAAGTTCCTCGATATAGCTAATCGGCGTCATTGAGAAAACTCTAAAGTGGGCATGGGGATATCGCATAATGAAACAAATTACGAGTTATCAGAGGAAAGAGGGAAAGAAAACTCCCCAAACGATAACCGGATACGTGCATCTTGATCGCCTGTCTCGTTTCTGTCGCTCATGTCCCACCAATCCACCATCCTCAGATCTCAACTCTAGTATCCACTCGCTGTCTTGAACTATGTGGATAGACTACAGTAGGCTACTTCTAAATTTCCCGTGATCTGCTCACCCGTCATGCGGATGTCGTCCATAGCTCCAGTGTCTCAATTTTGGAGCTGCTCTACTTGGGGTGGGAGTTTCACGATGAGTCACCTGATTCCCACTGGATTTCCGCTCCTGCACGTTGCCGAATCGACATCTCCGGTCTGGCGTTTACTTTTCTCCTCTGGGTTCGTCGATGGGCGTCTGTTTTTAGACTGATGCCCTGTTCGGTCATGGGCCTTTACGGGTTGCCGGAATCGTTGCGGGCTCAGCTGGATGGATGCTGTATGGAGGACTGGGAATCCTATTCGTGCTGACTATGTATGGGGAAACCAGGTGCTGCATGGAGGACTGACTACATTCCCATTCGTGCTGACTACACTACGTATGGGGAAACAGACTCTGTACTCAGCTTTGTTGAAGGATTGCTTCAGTTTCAACGTAAAAGATATTGATAGCCATCGCTCAGAATAGCTACAGTCTGGCAATGACATCCATTTAAAGAGGAGTAATTGCGTCATGTTGCGTCAAACGGTGTCTATCACATAACCGTTTGGGCGGTGAGTGTCACCCGGTTCTGCAGTCCCTTCCGTATTGCAGGTAATCGATCTCTAAGGGTCCTTTCTATGGAGCTGTTGGTTTTTCATCATGGTGGCGGAATGGGACAGAGCAGCACCAGATCGGCGGTGCTTCTCGTACTGGATAGTCGGCGTAGGACTTCACAGGGGATGAGGTGCACAGACGGATTTGCTATTGTTTGGCTGCTGTCATAGTATCTTGATATAGATCTACTCGGCTGAAGGAGAATGGAATGTAGATCCTGCGTCTCGATTGAGGAGATGGGAGCCATGGTAGACGAGGTTGGAAACCTGCTTTCTAATACCGGCTGCTACTTCCGACATCTCTTGTTTGTGTAGCCCATTCTTTCCTATGCTCCTCTCGCCACTTAGTTTCTAAGCTCGCGTTCGACCCTGAAATAATGAGTAGTGTTGATGGTGATGATGCGGCTAGTGAGGACGTCCTCTCGTTTGAGTTGAGTAAATGATAGAAAGATACTTTTGCTCTTCCAAATCTAGCATAAACTCACATGTCTCTTTTTCCATCATCGACTCACCTATTCCTGGTACTTCTATTCATCGTAGCTGGCTGTGCAGTATAGTTGTATACCTCTGCATGCTAAGAATGCTTCTATCGCCATGGTAGAGGTCCCTCTGAGAATCAGGAAAGATGCCAGCCATACTTTGTATCTTCTCCCTTTCTCAATGTCTAATTGCAGACCTTGTTAACTGCGTGATTGGAAAGAAAGTATGTCCTTGCGAATAACGCTGTGCTGCTCTTCCAAGTCGATCGTCACAGGGTCTGACATGTCATGTGTCTGTCGAACCTCTAGAGTAGATCCGTTCTTTACTTGAACATGCCACATTTGTTTGTATCAAGGAGAAAAGATGCAGTACTGGGATTGTGATGTGAACTTCTCTCCTGTGTCTGAAGCTCCAGAGCAACACTAGATTGCCTAGAAAGCATGTAGAGCAAGCAGAACTATTTCATGGTTCTTAGAAGATGATAATGAAAAGTTGATAGGTGGCTCTGTTGCAGAATGGGTGGGTTGGATTGGAGAATAGGAGATAGCGAGATGGAGAGAGGGGGCAGGTGAGCGGTAGTGGTAGTTCCGTTGCTTAATTCTGCAGTCTGATGGGAATGAATATACACTTGCATCTTCTCAACTCAGTATCAAACAAGCATTCTGCCCACAGAAATATTGTGAGTAGTACTAGGAATTGGCCCGTAGATCCCACCGCGTGATACCGTGCCTGGCTCTTGGACTCATTGACTATGCTGAGAACTATCCCAAGCAACTATGCCAATAGGGTATCAAGGTGCTAGCCACCGCTAGTGTCTCCCAGCTTAGGGCTCCTCGTCGCAGGCCGGGCCAGGCGACAGCAGATAGCTTGCGGTCACAAGAGCTATCTCACCCATCAGACATCAACATCGGCCCTCCCGACCCCGAGACAGCAGCTAGGATGAATAAACCCGCCCCTAGAACCTCTCCCCGCGTCTCCTCGCCAAAAATCCCGACTCCGAACTGCAAGCCCCGAAAAAGGGGGCAACTCCTCCATTCCATTCCCCCCTACAACGGTACTGCAACTCAACTCCCACCCCTCATACCGCACTGTACGACGTCGATCCCCAAACTCAAATCCCCTCCACTTGACTAGCTAGCGTCAAAACCAGACCCCTCAAGCCAAGCTTTTGATTTTTTCGCCACCCACTCGCCACAACCAGACCACCCTACCCCGAGCCCATCAATCTAGATTTCTAGGGCTCGACTCGGTGTTGACCTACTTCGGTCCCCTATCTGAGTAAGTAAAGTAAAGTAAATTTCCCAAGTTCCCGGAACCCCTCTGTTTCGTCATCGGCAATCTGCTCGCCTCCTGGCCTTCACCGCCGACCGGGGGTGATAAAGTTAGATAGATATCTCGCACGCACGCACGCAAAATTTGCAAAATTCAATGAAAAATTCAATAACTTATCCGGCCGATGGCAGCTTAATCTACCGGAAAGCCCCACCATGCAGTTGAAATTGCTGCATTGCGAATGCGAGTCTCCCCGCGAGTCGGAGGAACGCGACGAAATGGGTACAACCCGTATCGTACTGTACTCGGCCGGTCATCCACCCATCGGACGAACCCCATCGCAGAAATTTTTTCCTTCGCTCGGAGGAGCGCGGAGAGCGGTGAGGTGGGGGAAGGAGGGGGTTTGATTGGATTGGGGT
>LLKJ01000025.1:0-25512 GCA_002242865.1 Clarireedia sp. CPB17
CTCACAACCCATACCCCGTAATAACCACCTCCCCATCCTCCAACTCCAACACCCCCGTACACTCCCACACCTTCCCATCCCTCTCCTCCCCCTTCCTCTGCAAAACCCCAGCGACCTCCTTCCCGTTAACCTTCATCGTCGCCACATAATCCCACTCACTACAAGGCAACACCATCGCCACCGGCGACGACAAATACCCCTCCGTGCCCGCGACCAGCAGACTCGATATGTCTTCGTAGGAAACCGAACACGTGATGTTGTTTGCGGTGTCGGTGAGTGTAGCGTCGAAGCGTGCCGCGTTCGCGATGTTGTAGGTGGCGATGAAGTCGAGCGCGAGCGTGGAGAGCGGGAGGGTGAGGGCTAGAAGGGTGATGAGGAGGGGGCTGCGGGTTGGGGAGTGCATTTTGGTGGTTGGTGGTTGGGTAGAGGGGTATTTGAGTGCGGGTTTTGGCTGCTGTGTGTGAATCGATTCGATCAATCGAGCGACGGGAGTACTTTTCGTTCGTGGATGAGCGCGCGAACGATTAAGAAGGTAAAGAATGAATCGAAAGACAGAATAGAAAAAGGCCCGCTCAGTTATCCGTCTGTACAGTATAGTTATGTACTTCAAACCCGAAAAGAATAAAACCAAAACCCAAAATCAAATCGTCTGAAAAAGCATAACGGGGAAACACAGAATATATATCTTCATTCTCCTCTCCTCCTCTTTTCCAAGACAAAGCCCAGCCGCTCTCAGACACCAATCCACAAACAATCGGACGACAGCTCCGCCCACGTATCCCAAAATTCACCCAGCGCCGCGCAAACACCAATCTACATCATTCCGCCCAAGCCGTTTGGCGCAGTGGAAGCTGGAAGCGTTTAAGCCTCAGCACAAATATATGAATCAAAGGACGAAGAGTTCCTATTTGGGCGATTTGTTTGTGGAATCGGTGGGCACGGATGCCCTTGTGGTGGGTCGAATAGAAATTCAGGGGTTTGCCAAGAATGAGGATTTCTAATTGGTTTAGATTGGGGGATTTGTTTCCGCGATGTTAGGTGGTTCGTCCGGTCTTGGAGTTTCGGATTGTTCGGCTGTAGACTTGGCAAAGGTGGGACAGGGAAGAGAGGATTTCTAGTTGAGACATGGTAAGCGCCGATGAGCAGATTTTGAGTGGGGTGCTTGGCTGGAGGAAAACATACATTGAGATGACAGTAGATGTCTCTTTTCCCGGGGAGATGAGTAGGTGGTACAAGTCTGCCTTTGGAGATATCCCAAGGAGCCGTCGTCTGGTCGAAGACGCAGAAGGTCAAAGACTGTATCAAACGAACCGTCCTGGTCGGGTTTCGTGACAGCCTCAACTGAGTAATACTCGTTTGCGTCGAAGGGAACACACTCTCGTCCAAATATCCTATTCAAGCACCTACAAATCCCCATAGATTTGGGATCTCCTTAAGAACAAGGAAAACTGGCTATGTGCGCATACGTCGGAAACTGAGCACTGCATCGGCTAGTTGCGAGCGACGCGATGCATATGGATACGATGCCTGAGCATTCCATTGCTTCATGGTGGTCATAGTCGACTCTGGATGTTGCAAATAGTTCTTCATATGCCTTTGGAAGACAGTTCTCGGGCAAGGTTTCACAGTCCCATACCCATCTGCTAGCATCGAATCATCGCCTGTAGGATTTTTCGCTGCTAGGTATCCACATGCGTTTCCCAATCGTGATATCTCTCATTCTGACAATGAGAGTTGTGACGAAGGTCTGCTGTTCTATCATGAAGAACTTTCGTGGTTTGGAGTTCATAGGCGGATGTTGATGTTAATGCTGAACATTTTGCGGGCAAAAATTCACCTTTTGAGAACCTTAAAGTGGGTACCTTGTTGTCCCCCCATTATGTCTGACATCTCTTCTCGACTCTATCTTAAACTCTCCAGCCGAAAATGACGCGACATGCCTGAACAGCAGCAATAACAACACAGCTTTGATAGTTTATCTCACAAGGGTTGACGAGTAATTCTTCACCATGGTCTGGCATTATCTCTACGAGAACTGGCAAAAGACTGCGCCGTTTGGTCCATACAGTACTGATTCCAGTGATTCTGAAGAGGAAACACCCATGCAAATCTATCCTCACAGTGAGCAATACATGATCAAGTACTTCAATGAGATTACTCAAGAGTTCAAGGAATGTGCACAATTCTTGAACGTTCCGCGACGAACGAAACGCTGGATGGCGCAGTACCAATTCTGGATTGAGCATGGTAAGCGTCATTTTCATCGCCTTCACTTTTGGATAGGTAGATCTGACGCAAATTAGAGGCTTACTATGGGGTTCCATGGACTGGAGGCCATCCGCCGGAGGAAGAGCCGTCTATAGATAATGAATACCTTAAGTTCTATGGCCCTGCATCTCGCCAGTCACCACCGCGCGGATGGAGTTTTACGCTGCCGAGAATTCAACTGCAGGGGAAACGGACAACGGAGCCAAGACGATGGTACCAAAGGCTTTTATTGCTTTCATTACCCATAAATTTCGACGCAGAAGGCAAGATAGTCGACGTGGAGTGGGGTCCTGAAGCTGATGGTTGGCATGACGTTCCTCAAGCAGAGTCAGACGCTTGTAAGGATGGAACAAACTGGTACAAATTAGGGGCTTTCCAGTGCGACCAAGAAGGAACCATTGGGCAGGCAAACATCGCAGAGATCGAAGCAGATGTAAGAGCACTCAGCATTCCAAATAATCAATGTGAAGTCGTCGAAGTGATGCAAGATCTCGCTGCACCGTAGACAAAAGAAGAAAGTTCTCCAAACTATGAGGTACCTACACAGTCCAAACTTCATCCTGAGTATAATTGACCTTCGTTTCAGGAATGGGTTGAGCAGCAAAAGAGTGAGTTGCTTGTTGAAGCAGAAACTGGCTCAGTATCCGATATCTCGTCCTGCTGCAGTTCTCCACCGTATGAAGACTGGAATACTCAGTTTGAGGCTCCACCCCCACAGATATCCATCGCGCAATATGGAGCAGCGATCGACGACTGGCCTACTCTATACCAAGCTCCGCCCCCACCACCATCCATCACCCACTACAACGCAGCCCAGAATCTCGGCGAAATGCATCTCCACCCAGACACCGACACCGATCTAACCGGCTTCGCAACAACCAAGCTTCAGATCTCCTCTCAATGCCAATCAACACTCAAAGCAAACCAGTACTGGGAGCTTTCTGCTCTCGAAGAGCAATCCGGCGCACACATCCTAGCTTTCGACCCCTTTCGTGCAGAAAACGGCGATGTTTCCCACACGGCGATTGTCTTTATTCAGGGTGATCCGTTCGCACGACACCAGGCTGTGAAGTTGCTCACTGCATTCCAAATGAATTTGGAATCTCAGCCTCCGGAGTCGAATGCCAATTTCCGTTTCTTGGGACCGGGTCGTAAGTGGGGAAATAGAAAGAGCAAAAAGATTTGAGGAGGTGGTGACGAGGCTGTGTAAGTGTGGGTGCTGATGCGGGGGCCATGAATGAGATAGGGGATTGGTAAGGAGGTGTGGTTTTTTCTCCGGTCTTCGTAAACGCATGGCATGTGGGGTCAGTTTGCGCATTCTGATCGGTGATAGTGTATGACAGATGGTGGAGATACTGTAAATGCGGGAGTGCAGGTACGACGTGTGTGACACTTGGGAAGTAGATGATTCGATAAATCAACGTCACACAAGCCTGCCTAGGAACGCGTGGGGAAAAATTCCTGCTGACCGACCCCATAAGGCTATGCCTGATGTGCATACCTGTGAAAACGACTCACAAACATCAAAGTCCCTCTTCTTGCGCCTAATTCCAACCAAAATGCCGCATAATTGTGATGAATATTTTGACTCACCCCATCTCGGTGAGAGAAACTGGAAAGAGCCATGACTCCTAGAAGTGGTGGCTGCAGCTCAATGTGCACCTGGCGGGGATATTCGTCAGTCGGTCAGCATCCTTCGAGACGTCATGCAAACATGAACGATATTTGCTTTTGAAGAATGCGAACGGGCTTAAGAGGAAGAGCTGATTGATTGGTGCCCGTGGACAAATCATGTGGTACAGCATGACATCCGTTAAGCCACTTCATGATGCTGCCTGCTACAGTATGATTACTGCCACATATAGGGGCTGTGCAATTAGCGATATCAACGCAAACTTTTTGTTCAGTGAAGAAGGTATGTATGTACCTCTGTGTCGAAGACTATAAAGTCTAGGGTTCTGTTCTTGAGCTCCGTGAGTTGAACACAACCAATATCAAACAAAATCCAACATCACCTCACCTATCCACTTAAACAAAAATACTCCTCAAGAGCCATAAATACACCATCCAATATGTGCCAAAAGTCCCGCAAAGACTACCATTGCACGCGCTGCGACGCACATCGTTTTTTCGGCCGATACGAGATTTCGTTCCACTGCAACTATTGGGATTCTTGGGACAAGCATTGCAGATATGGATCGGTGCAGAGAATTGAAGTCACGAAACGGTCGGGGCTGTGCGAGCAGTGCAGATTTAATCCGTTGAGTGTGTATTGATGGGAAGCTGCTGAGGTAGCATGTGCTCGGTTTCGTCCTCGTACGGTGTACGGCGCAACTTCTCATGGAAATACCATTGCTGGGACACGATGTTCTTGGAGATTCTGTATTTTGGACGCGATAATAGTAGAGGGGGAGAAGGGGGTATTCGAATGTGAAAATGCGCGGTTAGGCGTCATACATTGTTTCTTGGGGAGCGATCAGGATGCAACGTGGAACTCCCACGGTCCGAGGAAGCTGTTTTCGACTTGTACGACAAGCATACTACAATAAAATCATTTGGATTCAATGCTGTACCATTCATGAAGGAAGTTATGGAGATATGAATGGTAGGATGATTCATATGGTACCGAGTCTCTTAGATTTAACCATCACATGGCGAATGGATGACTCTAGAAGAATGAAGAAGTTAGCGCGGTGTGTCAGGAAAGAAGAGGAGGAAAGAATGATTATACTAACGGCAATAAAGCAAAATCCGAATGGAGCGCGGGGTGTCCCTTCCCACGCGAGTGCTATGCTGCAAGTTCGAAGCTAGTGTTAAATACAGATGCAATCAAAGGTTATTATAGTCCTGAGCTCATATTAGTAACATTTGCCTTGTTACAGAGTGACGACTGGTCCCATGGAAAGATCGGAGCTAGATAGAAATGAGACGCAAATGAGGCTATTCCCAATTCACTGCACTGCTATAGTTAGAAAATAGAACTAAGTCAGACGCATCAACCGCTTAGTCGAATTGATAAATCAGATGCGAATTTTGGGCTTTGTAGTACGAAAACAACATAGCCATTGAATATTCTTACCAACCCCCGTAACCTTAAGGCACAGCTTCATACGAAGCTGAGAGGCGAAGCACACGGATGAGAAAGCTACAACCGCGCAGAACTTCGACACCTAGATAACGTAATCTGTCCAAGCCACTTAACCAAGTCCAAAAAATGTCATTTTGATGCCGGAAGCATATTGCGAAGTGATGAGACGGGTTCTTCAGAACTCATTCCCCATTTATTGTGGTGAGGGGTTTTCTTTTCACCCTGTCGGTCAGCTAAGTGCTTACAGTGGAAGCCGCGGGCCAGCACTCCAGTCTCATTGAGTGCACAGAACGCTAATTCCTCTATTATGTCCACCGCAAGTGCGCAGAAAAGGAAAACTGGTCTTGAGGTGAAGAATCCACCACCATGTCCGGCTATCACGACAGTAATGATCATAGCTCTTCTTTGCGCTAAGATTGTGAAATTGCATCGATTAAGTGCATAACAATGCGTGTCCTTGGGTTTATTCTGCTTAGAAATCCAAGTTCAATCATTGAACTCACCATTCGATCTATCATCCTTCAATGCAAGCAGGGCAGGGACAAGAGCTCGACAGCTCAGAATAGCGCTTGCTATTACGACTGGAGCTTCCGTGTAAGAGTATGATATACGTTTCTGGAAACGTATGGCTGCCTTGTGAGGATATACGAAAAATCGACGATGCCAGCCATAGTAAGGAATGCGAAGCAATCGATGATATAACATGGAGTAGAGACAAGACAGTGAAGAAGAATGATCAAGTAGAAATGAGGGTAACGTTGCGTTACGCAGTCCGCTTCTTCCCGACAACGATCGCGGACTGCTTATGATCTTCTGCTACTAAACGAGTGGTCTTCCCAGAGAAGCCTTGCATATCTCGTACAACAGTCAGATCGACAACAGCTTCGCCTTGCATCTCAGACACAGCATATTCCAAGTTCGAGTTAAGAAAGTAGAACCGATCGCGAGTTGTCAACCGCGGCATATCGCATAGATCGTACGAACTTCGTCAACCATCACCTTTGTAATAAAGCGACAACTAGATGATTCCATGCCGTGAACCGAAACCCCCCATTTTCATAACCAGCTTTTCTAAGAAACATCGCTCCACAAAGTCCGACGATTCCAAGCTCACCAGATACGTCCGCCACTGACAGCACACCACATCCAACCGCATGCCGTTAATCGTGGGGAAAAATGGGTCTCCACTTCGTATTTCTTCCATCGCCAAGCACGGATCTACATCGGATGTAACCATCTTCGGCAGCTACATCATATGTCTCTATATTTAGGCATAGCGTGCATACGAAAAAAAAGTGCCGAAGAATATCGTAGAATGTGCAGCAACGCCTCAACCTTATTCTTATTTCCCCATACACAGCCGTGACAGCTTCCGTGTGGTGATGAGTGGTGCGATGCGCGAAAGAGGGGACGTGCCAAGAGATTCGTATGCGCGTTGTCCGCTGGCAGCCTCGTATTCGACCAGGCAATGTTGAACACGGGACCGGCTGTCGAGGGAGGAGAATTCGTGTTTGCGGATACAGTGAATTGTCAAGTGTCTATTACGAGAGCGAGATGAGGGGGTGTTAAGACATCTTGGACGGGCAGGAGAGGAGTAGAGAGGGTATATAAGTTGGGAGATATCTTCGGATTGAAGTATCATCAGCATCAACAGCATCCAATCTCAAGCATCAACAACAATCAAGAACATCTTCCTCCAAACCTCAAACCAATCAACCAACCACCAAGGCCAAAATGCAATTCCCAACCGCTTCCATCCTCCTCCCTTTCCTCGCCACCCTCACCTCCGCCATCACCGTCTCCTACGACACCGGCTACGACGATGGCAGCCGCTCCCTCGCAGTCGTCTCCTGCAGCGACGGCAGCAACGGGCTTCTCACCAAGGGATACACCACACAAGCATCCCTCCCACACTTCCCCTACATTGGTGGTGCCTCCACGATTGCCGGATATAACTCGGCCAACTGCGGTACTTGCTTCACGTTGACCTACAACGGCCGCTCCATCAACGTTCTCGCTATCGATCATGCTGCGCAAGGTTTCAACATCGCTCAGGCTGCTCTGAATGAATTGACTGGTGGACAGGCGGTCGCTTTGGGAAGAATCGATGCTTCTTACACTCAGGTCGATAAGAGCGTCTGTGGATTGTAAGGAGGGAAAGTCTGGGAGAAAATTTAATGGAAGAATGAAGGTGCTGGAGTAGCTGTACTGCTACTTAGCATGATGCATGATATATGATTATGAGGAGTTTGAGGGCATACAAATTGTTTGATGTCCGATATCGATAATGATAATTTCCTATCAAAAGATTAGATCAAGTTTAGAATATACTTTTCTTTGATCTTAAAAGAGCTGTGGAATTTTTCATGCTGCATCTGTGAAACCGTGATGAAATTCTATACATTGTCTATTGTCTATTTTGATGTCTATTCTCATCGTTTCTAGTCGTATGAAGAAGCTGCCTTTCTAAGTTTCTATAACTAATCAAACAAACGCTTCGTAAGATCGTATTTTCACATTCCGTCCATACAATCCCATCCCAAATCATCCTCACACCACTCTCTTCACCTCCGGCCTCCCTTTATCCCCCCAAACCCCCTCATGAAATCCCAAGAACTTCACCAACTGTTCCTCAAAATTCCCCCAATACTCCTCATGCGCATATCTACACCTGATCTCACACAGCATGCCCAGTCTCAACAAAACCCCATAGTTCAACTCCTCCCATTTCGCCGCCCCTCCCTGCCCCGCATATTCCACTCCCGTCTCCTTCCCCTTCAACGTCTCTTGATACTTCAAATGCAGATACAGCGTATTTTCCCAATCCAGTCCTCCTAGTTCCACACGTCTGGCACGGCTCAGAATACAACGTGCGCGGGACTCGAGAAATGATATCCACTCGTTTAATTTGGACCGGCCTTTACCGGGCCATACAACATCGTGCGCGGGGAAATATACAGTGTCGATCAGGGGATTGATGCAGATAGGTTGCAGATGCGGTCGTGATATGGTTGTGGAGAGGGTGTTGCGTCCTTTGAACTCGCTGCGGTAGAGGATGGTGTAGTGGTGGAGGGTCTCGGCACGTGATTCAATGCATACTGCGAGGGTGGTGGGAAGGGGTGCAGATGCGGCTTGGGATGTGCTTGGATTGGGCATGAGGACAATGGTTCGCGAGGGTGGGAACGATTGACGCCAGATTCTGAGGCGAAGCTCGGCGGGGAGGAGAGGGAATAATGTGAATTGTTCCAAGCCAATAGGCGTGTGGTTCGATGGCGTTGACATATTCCCCTTATGGTCTATCTTCCGTCTGCTCGTGCGTTCGCGATACTTCTCGGTGCTGAGGAGAAAGTAACTCTATGTCGTTGGTAGTAGATGAAATCACGACTTTGATGGTAACACAAGAAAACGAAATGCCTCTCAATCCATACAACTAGTGTCGCCTTGGGAAAGTTTTCTCGAAAATTTTCGGATAAATAAATATCCCTGAGTCGTGAATTGACGTCGTTTGTTTGATGATGTTCCGAATGTCGGGACTTCAGACTGACTGACTAGCTAGTTGTCTCTAGTCGCGAGATGAAACGGTTGACTTTCCGAACTTATGCCTTCCGGCAATCACCCGAGGATTCTGCAATCGGTGGGGTGATAGCAATTCAAGAAGCGATGAAGACGGAGATAGCGAGAACACGAATATCAAGATGAAGATGAGAGAAAGAAAATGAGACGACAACACGGGCTGCGATGGGATGAGGAAGAGTTCTGGCTCCCTTCACCGCTTTACCGTCTTCTTAACCTTACATCGACAGCGCCGCAACTATGATCTCACTTGAAATCTAGCTGTGTGGCAATTCACGCGCATTCTTTGTCACTTTCGATATCATCTATCATGATGTTGATAAATCTTCGAATAATGTTTCACGAACAAACGAGCGACATCACGTTTCGCAGCCTGTGAGCGACCGGCTCAGTGGGCCTTCCCTTGAACGAGCAGCCGGGTGACCCGAGTTTTATGGTCCCTTAATTCAGAACACCCTAGCTCTGTAACAGTCCCACTTACGGCAGCCTGCATACGATGCTACAAAGAATCGAGAAGGAAATAGCTTCATATCAGTCTAAAATCGGTATAGGTTTGACTCCCCTTCCAAGTCACCATCCAGAAACCGAATCTCCTACTTCCTCCGCGCTCTTCAGGGTCCGTTTGGTGACAGCAAATGGTCTCTTCTACGTGGGGGAACTCCGCGAAATGTTTTACTTCATGCCTAAGCTAGAGCCTCATCAATTTCCCCGAGACAAGTTGCTTGAATATACGAACCGTTGCAGCAATTTATCCGTTTCAACCAGCTGCTGGCTACTGCTTTTCGCAAGTTTTACTTGTGCTGTACGAAGCAGCTCTTGAAGTTTCAAAGAGCATCCGAGGCAGCGTCAATTGCGTCCGAAATAGCGAGAGATAGTATAGACCCTGTAAGGTACCTCAGCGTCAGCGGATGCTGTATGAAGTAGTACTTCTATATTATTACAGGCTTAGAGGCTGCCCCTTATGCTTCATTATTCTATCTTCTCAAGAACCAATCGTGATACAGAAACAGACTATTGTATGGATGTCCCTTAAAATGTTTTTTTTGACATACAGTTAAGATTACAATCTTCTTAGTACTTCGTAAAGCTATTCGGCATCACCGCCGTTGATCATTGCTCTTGATCAGCGCGCCGAATTGCTGATGAAATATGCAAAATTTATTATGGACGAACACATCTTATCTTTACCTGTCTTGCTTGATAGCCGTCTTTCCGTCAATACAGCCTTGATTTATTGGCTCGGTTTACGACTAGAGCACTCCGACCGTTAAATGACTTTCAGGTGAATTATTTCAGGGCTTGGGAACTTGGGCCCCATCAATATCTGAAGCTATTCCCAATTCATGGGTAGAAGTTATTCCTAAAAAGAGCTACGGAGAAGTCTCCATAAAACCCCCAGTTAAATGTGGCGTACCAGGCAAGCACAGATCAAGTTACACACCCAGCAAAACAAAATGACATTACACCAATCCTTCAAACATTCCAGAGCCTTGTCTATATTATAGCGCAAACGTAGGCTCTAAACCGCCTGCAGAGATTCTCGCTTCGCTTACCCTTACTGGGACACCTCTTTCTCCATTTGACACCAAAGATGGGTAGTTTCTTGTGAAAACGGGTCGATCACTGAAGCGCAAACGAATCCAACCGGCATGCTCTCCAGATGGGTAACGATCCAGGGATCGGGTAGGGAAAATCCTAATTTGTATCTCTTGTGATTGACTACGATACAACGCCAATTTCCTTAGCTTCTTGCTGTCTCCACCCGAGTTTGGCCCTCAAAACCAGTCCGAGGCCCCAGTTCACGATCTCTTGGTACTTGGACAGTAGATCTAGGATTTCATGAACGTCACGAAACTCAAAACTCGATGTGTTGTAACATCGCATTATTTTTCTGGATCTGAAAACGTCCAGATGCGATGACAGCAAATTTTATCGCGGAGATATGGACATGCTGGGCCATTGCTCTTGCGTTCGTCGTTCTTCGTTTCTATACACGACTTTGGACTTTGGGATGGAGAAAGCTCGGCCTGGAAGATGCTTTGATGATATGGGCTTGGGTGCGTAATTTTGCAGTCGAAACCCAAATACTTTCTAACTCTTTCTCTAAATAGATTTCATACACGGTTGAGGCGACTTCCTCCTACTATATTTCTGTAGTATGGAAAAACTTGTCGAATGCTGGTATGACTGATGTTGAGCGCGCCGCTCTTGATCCGGATTCCAAAGAATGGCACTACCGTGTCAACGGCTCCATTACTCACATTGTACAATGGTTTGCCTATGTCAACCTCATGTGGGCACTGAAGGGCTGTTGGCTTGCATACTTCACTCGCTTGACGTAAGTTTAACACTGCAGCTACGGTATTCTGATGTTGTATGATTGACCGATGGCTTTTGCAGTTCCCTTAATAAGATGAAAATTCAGATCGGAATTGGCTACTTTCTGATCGTCTTCACCTATGTCGGTTCAATGATAGTTATACCTTGCAAATGCCTGCCATTCAAGAAACAATGGCAAATCAACCCTAACCCAGGCAGTAAGTCGTTGTTTGCAAACCCCAGTGATGGGCCTGGCTAACATGCATCAGACAACTGTCTACCCAGTTATTCTAGCCATCAGATGAAAGCAATTATACCTATCAACGCCGCCACTGATCTATATCTTTTACTAATCCCAGTACCAGTAAGCATGCACTTATGACCTGACGGCACCTGTACTAACCAAGCGCTTAGATGGTCTTCTGGACCTACCGCGGCATCCCCATCGGCAAAAGAATCTCGCTTCTAGTTCTATTCAGCAGCGGTTTCATAATCATCGGTTGCGCTATCTTGCGCGCTCTTTCAATCGTAGGCGTAAGTCCAATGATCCTACCCGCATATACTATATACATCTCGACTAACAAATAACTAGATCCAAGGCGACATCTCCTCATCCAGCGCCTGGTCACTCCGCGAATCCTTCCTCGCCATCCTCCTCACCAATTTCCCCATCCTCCTTCCTCTCCTCCAACACTGGTATCGCGTCTACCGCGGCGAAGCCCAGCTCGGCAATTTCACCTGCACACCCATATCACAGGGTCTCGAACTCATGCCTCGCTACATCGTCCGCGGTTCGCGGCCCCGTGGCCACAAGGAATCGATTGCGACATCGGTAGCTTGGGATTCGGACGAGCAGATCATGGTTCCGAAAAATACGTTACAGCGCCTGCCGAGCTGGGGCGAGGATAAGAGATGGAGTGAGGATAAGAGACGTGGTGTTTTTACGGTAGACTTGGGATCGGGCTTGGATTTGGTGCCGAAGAAGGAGAAAAGTAACTTGAAGACTACGGTGATGGGGGGGCTGGATCAGAAGAGGTCGAGGTGGAGGAATATGAGTTGGGATGAGAGGAGGGGGAGTAAGGCGCCGGAGGTGGTGGTGGAGGAGGGGAGGATTATGGTTGTGGAGGAGTTTACTTACTCGGCTGCGGGTCGGACGAGTAGTGATTAATTTGTTGTTGTGCTTTTAAGTAAAATGATACCCATTTTTGTTGTCGTTTATATTTTTGGTTCAAGATATCATGTTGGGCTGTGTTCATAATTTATAGATGGAAGATCGAGGAGCCGGAAGATGTTCACGATTTGGTCTCTTTTGTCTTATAGGGGAAGAGTGACACATGACCTGAAATGTAGAAATAGATGGCTCAACAGAGGATATACTGAGCAGTCCTTAGAACATTAGGTCTCACTGGCTGCAGTGCTAAAGTTAACATATGTAACCTTACCAAGTTGAAATGAAAAAGGGAACATATTGCAAGATGCCTCGTGAATAATCACGTGACAGACCACATCTTGGAGGTAGTGTATCATTTCCTGTTCTGCTCAAGCAGTATTTCTTCTCCCATAGTTATAGATATTGTTGTAGCGCACCATTAGAGACTGTATATGTCTGTGAACTTGGGCGAAGCATTGACTGACGCAAATAAAATAAGGAGCATGCACTTTCCTGGCCTTTTTCCTGAGGCCGGCGACGAGTCTGCGAGCGCAGACAGTGATACGAGAGAAAGAAAGCGTAGGCGTTGCCGCACCTGTAGTTTGAACTCGATCCAGTAGTATTTGCGATTGTTTAAGGTGATGAAATTGAGGTTGCAATCTTGGATTTTGAAGTGGCCGTAGATCACGTGGAGTATGAGCTACGTACTGGAACCATTTTCTTAACATTGACATTTTCTTCCTCCTTCCGCAAATTCCAAGACCTAAATCACCCATTGTCTTAGAAGTATCGACAATATGTTCGCGACAAATCCTGCCTTCCAATGGCTGCATGAGAATGGGAAATCAAGATATATGGCGTCACCAATTCACACGCCGTTGCAGATATATCCATACCCATCTTTAGCTGGGCATTCCACTGGGGTCGACAACAAGCCCCTCTACAACCTTTGGATGCCCTCATTCTTCTCAATCTCATCCTCTTTCCCTTTTATTCAATCGTCTGGTCCCGCGTCTGGCTCAAATGCAGCTACAGAGACTACCACAAAAACAGAGGGGAACTCGAACAAAAATTGCTATTTTGATATCCTTGTCGATTCCTGTACTGTACATCAATTGCCCTACTTGATGTCCGTAACACCACTAACATATGTCTTGTAGCTCCTGCAGGACGCATAACATTCAAGCTTCACGATGAAATCGTACCTCGAACCGCACGCAACTTTCGTGAGTTGTGTACTGGTCAACATGGTTTCGGTTACGCGGGTACCCCATTCCATAGAATCATTCCTTCTTTCATGCTACAAGGAGGGGACTTCACCAGAGGAAATGTAGGCTATATCCCTTCTAATGGCCCGCCTACTAAAGAGAACGGTTATTGATACCAATAATTTAGGGAACTGGTGGAAAATCCATCTACGGTCCCAGATTTCCCGATGAGAACTTCGTCTTAAAGCACACCAAACCCGGGCTGTTGAGCATGGCAAATGCCGGCCGCAACACCAACGGTTCACAGTTCTTCATCACGACTGTCGCGACTCCGTGGTTGGATGGAAAGCATGTTGTATTTGGAGAAGTCGTTGAAGGAATGGAATTGGTGAAGAAAATTGAAAGTCTAGGCACTCGATCAGGTACCCCAAAGGCAAAAGTCAGCATTGCCAAATGTGGTGTTGTGGACTGAGCGCTTCGTCCGTCTCCACCGTCGCGGACGGTGTATAGAACAATGACTCGAGACGGGGAACTAAAACATTGATGGATCCCGATTGGACAACATGTTTTACACTCTTCGCTGTACAGGACTTCTATCATGGGCAAATTATGTATCAATTTTCCGATAAACTTTCGCATATGAGACATTTACGACTCTGAAATTTCCACATAAAAGAAAGTTGCTAGGCAATAGGGTATGCTCGAGCCGTCCCGATACTAATTTTGACAGTAAACAGGTCCTAGCCACTTGTCAAATTCAATGACAGCGCAGGTGCAAGTCAATTGGTGGTTCCACCCCGCATGACCCACCCAGTATATGCACCAACCACGGTTCTACGCCGTGGACATATAGGAGTGGTCAACTGTTTCTCATTGTCCGTGGACGTGCGGAATTCTCAAAAGGAAGAGATTGAACTCTGTTTGATTCTTGAACTATATATGATCAGCGTAACTGCTTTTACAACCCGGCCTTGGGTTGCCAGTGGCTTGTTTGACTTCCGCTGAAGCTTTAAGTAGCCGCTTGCACCATTGCTAAAAACCTTACAGCTCAATATCAAGAAGAGATTGGATGAGGCTCCTGGGATTGTTCCTGCAGCAGATCATGTACCCGGGGCATGGTTGTCAATGTCTCATGTGGGCTGGCTGAGATTTGCCTCCAACAAAACTCGGTCAAATACCATACTATAATAGAGTAGTAAGTGTAGACTTCTGCCTTCGACTTTTCCGTTCCAACTCCTACACATACATTTCGTTCCTCTATTTTGCGTTGCAGTCGCCTTCAAAATGGGCGAGCATATACCCGAACCCAATAATTTCCAGACCCTCTCCACATTCCTCAACAACAACCCCACAATCAAGTTCGTCCAATATCAATACCTAGACTACTCCTCCATCCTCTGCACCAAATTCCTCACCAAAACCTTCGCCCTCAATCTCGCATCCTCCAACAAGCCAGTAACCGCACCTCCCTTCTCCACCGCAGCCTGTCTCATCGATGGCAGTCCCGCGCCCGAAAACTGGGGAACGGGAGAAGATCAACTATGGCCTGATTACTCCACCCTCCGCGCATTGCACTACCTCCCCGGCCACGCCAGCATGATGTGCCACGTGCACGAAGGCAATCTGAACGAAGGAATCCTAGGCTTCGTCCGCGACCCTCGCCACCGGCTCATCCAGCTCCTTGAAGAAATGAAAGACGAGCAAGGCGTCGAGGTTCTCGTCGGGCACGAGATCGAGTTCTTCATCTGCGAGCCCCCCACCGTGGATGCAGTCCCCACGAAGCCAGTTCACACAGATAAACTGACGGGTGCGGTGTCATGTACGCGGAATCGCTATCTTCCTATTTTGGAGGAAATTGTAACTATCCTGATGGACTCGGGAATCGCAGTTCGAGAGTTCCACGCGGAGGGCAACTCGGGATTCTTTGAAATCAGCTTGGATCCTTTACCGCCTGTCGAGTCGGTGGATGAGCTGATGTATGCAAGGGAGGCGATCAGGACGATTTGTAGTAAGCATGGCTTATATGCGACGATGCATCCCAAGCCATTCGAGAGACACGCAATCTGCGGATCGCATGTCCATCTCTCGTTGTCGAGAAAGCAGCAAGAGATCGAAGACTCTTTCTTCGCAGGGGTATTACGAAGCTGGGCCGGCCTAGCTGCAGTGTACATGTCGAACTACGACAGTTACGAGCGAGTGCGTGAGGGGGAGTGGGTCAGCTGGGGGTGGAAGAGCCGGAACCACGGGATCCGGAAAATCAACACTGCGCACTGGGAGTTTCGCCATGTGGACGCGACGGCGAATGGGTATATGGTTTTGTTGGGGATCGTATCGGCGGGGCTAATGGGGTTGCGGGAACGGCTCGAGATGGAGATTAAGGATTCGAAGAGGTGGGCATTGGAACCGATTGGATGGGAAGAGGCGAGGGAGTTGGGGTATAGGGATCTCATGCCCCAGAGTTTGAGAGAGGCGCTGGATAGGTTGAGGGTGGATTGTACAATGAGGGAGGGGTTGGGGGTCCCGATGTTGGAACGGTATGTGGCGATGAAGATTAGGGAGGCGGATAATTTTAAGAAGATGAATTGGGCGGAGAGGAGGAATGTTGGGATTAGATTATTTTGAAATTACTACGTAACTACTTCTGCCTGCTTCCTCGGTACCAACTCGCCTGATATGTTTACTGGCTTGTGCACCATTGAGATATATCTTATTCTTATGTCACTTTCTTGTAAACCATCTGTAAACTCATAAGCAGGTAAAAATTGACAGCCATCATCGTCTGCAAAATACCAGTCAGGAAGAAGAAGAAGCAAGATATAAAGCGAATCCTGAAGTGGAAGAATAAATTGCCATAAAGATGACCATGTATTATTGATATTATCACACTATCTATCTATATTATATACAAAGTCCTTCCATCTACCCCACCAATCCCTCTACCCTCATCCCCCCTTCTCCTTTCCACACCTCGCATGCTCGCCTACATCTCCCCCCTACACACATACACAACACCATCATCAGCCACCACAAAAACAAGGAGAAATGTCCACAGCATATATAATTCTCCACTCCCAAAAATGCCCAACAAGATATCAACGAGTGTAAGAATCAACCTATCCAACCATCCACCCACCCATCAATCATCATAAACCAAGTTCAAATAACCCCCTCCTTCCCACAACGAAAACAAAGTACACTAACTAAATCATCGCTCATCACAGCACATCGCTCATCGCTAGTCTCGCATCAATAACAACAAGCACATCAACATCACATCAAAATCACCGACATAAATCTAATCTACATCCCAAAACGCACACATCAAACAATCCAAAATCCAACAATCATAACATAACACAACCCAACAAATCCCACCATTACATCCAATCCCAGTCCCATACTATTCCACTACCCCCTTAAATCTGTGTAATCTTTCTTTCTTTCGCTCAGAGTAAAAACAAACAAATTACAACTCTGAGTTTCTGTCGATATTTTCTGGTTCCGGTTGCGGTTCGGTTTTATACATTGTAGATGCCTCCCCCTCATGGATTAAATCTGTAGTAGTCGCAGCGTCGAGGGATGGGAAGTCTTTCTGAAGCATCTCGAGCTCGGGCTCAATTGCTGCGGGAAGCAGGTCGAGTTCCGGTATTGGGGAAATCTGCACCTGTGCGTCTACTTTGGGCGACTGGGGAGGGACAACTTCAAGAAGTGCCCCCAAGCCAGGAACATCCTCTTCCACCACCGCGGGTACACCCTCAATCTCCCCTCTCCTTCCCACGCCCTTTACCTGCGTCACTTTCTCCCCCTTCTCTCCCAGCACCACCATCGGCTTTGCAGTCGTCTGAATAACCACATCCTTCGCATCCACATTCTCCCACTTCTTCGGACTCTCAATCTCCATGAGTGGTATCTTCGATTCACGCGCAACATCACGGAAAGTGTCGAACCTCGAATCCGACGTGTCATATCTACCACCATGTATGATAATATCCGGCGTCGGCGTCGCGCCTGGCCGTAGAGCCAAAACTAGCACCACGAGGGAGAGCATTGCTATTGCGATGTTCTTGCGATCGCGAACTGCGACATGGAACGCTTTGATGAGAAGTTCGCTGAGGGATTCATCGCCGGTGGTTTTGGTTTTGCGCTGTGAGGCGCGGTGGTAGATTTCTTTGAGTCTGGCTTCTTCGGCTCTCTTTTCTGCTTCTGCTTCTTTGGCTTTTTCTTCCTGGCGCATTTTTACAACTTCCGCCTCGAGAGCTTGCCGTTCAGCAAGCATCCGCGCATAATTCCGATCGACTTCTTCATCCAGGGCACGCTCGGAGGCGAGTTTTGCTTCGAATTGGCGTTGGGATTCTTCTTCCAGGGCTTTTTCTAATGCCAACTCAGTCTCGTGATCATGTCGAGCTTCTTCCTCGAGAGCGAGCAGCTCTTCGATGTGCTGGGCTTCTGCTCGGAGTTTGTTGGTTGCTTCGTCTTCGAGAAGGCTCTGCTTTTCCGATTCGATGCGTTGAGTTTCGGCCTCTTCCCCATTCTTCCTTTGCACCTCAGACATATCCCGTTGCCGATTAGCCTCAACTTCTGACGCTTTAGCTACGATGGATTCGTCCGCCTGGTTAGGCTTGGCCCCAATTTCCTCGGAAAGTTTTCGCGATTGCTTCCCCTTTCGTCTTCCTGTAGTAAGTATTTCCTCAGCGCGACGAGCTTCAGCCTCCAACTCTTCCTTTGAAACTCTGGCTGCTTCAGCTTCTTCCTCCCTCACTATTCTCTCCTCAACTTCCATTGCAGCTTTTGCCGCCTTAGCAGCCATTGCCTCCTCATGAAGACGCTGAGCCTCCGTTCCCAGACTTTCCCCGTACGTGTCATCATCATAGTCGACAAAACTGTCACTCTGTTCACCTTTTGCTTCCGCTTCTTGCAGTCTCTCAATCAGATCTTCCATATCTTCAACCATCCACGGTTGAACGAAGGGCTCAATCTCAACGTCTACTCGCTCCATTTCTCTCCATGCGGCTGCCCATGCGCCAGCTCGCATCAATCCATTACTTGCAAAGATTTTGACGTTGAATCGTTTATCATCATCATCTGGATCAGCCTTTTCATACTTAACATCTCGCCTGCAGATATCACACCATGTTCTATCTAGTCTTCCCTTTCCGCTTCCGAACCCGCTGTCTTGGTCATCTGCAGAATCTTCGTCGCTGGAATGCAATGAGGGACCAATGTAATGTCCACATCTAAGAATTTTTGCACGTGGACGAACAGGTAACTCGAGGGCTTCGAGGAGTCGTTCTTCGAGGACTTCATATGAGTCCTGTGGATGCGGAAGGAGGATTCCACGGGTAAGGATAGTTTCGCTAAGTTTTTCTTGCAGAAGATAATAGGCTTCTCTTATGCTGTAAAGATCGGCGCTGAGCTCTGATGACACGATGGCTTTGGTGTATGGCCATTGCAGAGGAAGGACGGTAACATGCAAAAGAACGAGGGGAGCTTCTTTCTTGGGTTTGAAGCGTGTAGGTGTGCGAGTCTTCGACGATAGTGAAGTTGGCGTACCGAGTCTAGATACGGAAGGATATGATGGTTGTCGTTTTGCTGAGCGCGGGGATGCGAAAAGAGACGGCGCCGGCGATTGCATTTGAATGGCGCGCACATTTGAAGGTGTTCTGAAAGGGTGCCGAGTAATCTTCCTTGGGGAGCATGAAGAGTCTCTGGGTCCAGCGGAAGCGCCACTCGGAAGTCGTGAAAATGCTTCTCCTGCAGCGTCTTCGCCCACGATCGGAGAATTCAGCTCAACCAATTGCATTGCCTCCTTTGACAGGTCGAGGTCTCGAGAGTTCCTCCATGAGGTGCGAATACTGGCTGGCATGTTGTAATGGACCTCGTCAGACGAATTAATTGAACTGCGACGACTTACAGATCCATGACTGTAGACATCATCGTCGTCTATATCTGCATCGTGCTGCAAACCATCGTCTCCATCCTCCACTTCTTCACCGCCATCCCCCCGCTCGATTTCCACACTTGCAGGGTGGTTTTCAATATCATGGTGGAGCACACTATCGTCGTTCTCCTCCTCATCCGATTCACCGGCGTTCTCCACTGTAGCTTTCATGCTAGTAAAAGTCAATTCTGACCCGTCTCTTCCATCGTATGTAAGATCTGCCCCAGATTGTTCGTAGCTGTCGCCAGTGCGTGCACTGAGAAGGGAATCATTGGACTCCTGTTCGTTGTCACCAATTTGTGCATTCGTTGTCGCATGCTTGTGGCCTTGTGAAGTTCTCTCACAGTCGTCTCGCTCTATACTCTCGACGACCTTTCGCGCAGCAGCTTTTATCTCGTTCTCAATCATCTTCATCTGCGATTCCCGTGCTTCGACTCGCTTTCGCTTCTCCTCTCTCGCTTCATCGGATTGGTGTACGTCGGAATTATAGCTGTCTGTGATCGCGTCTTCGAGTATCGAATCTTTTAGTTTGTGCAGCTCGCGATTGAACAAAGAATCTCCATCGATATGAATTACCTCGATCAAAGATTCTCCTCTAGGCTGTGGGTCCTCCGACTGAGACATGTCTTCACCGTTATCCCCCACTGGCTTATGCACAATGGCTTTGTCGACGATCTTTTTGTCCTTCGAATTGTTTTTCCCTGGTTCGCCACTCACACACGAGGAATCGACATAAATCTTGAAGTCTTCTGGTGGTGATTTAGATTTCGGCATTGGCCTCGACTACTATTCGTCTAGAATATCGGAACGCGTAAAGTAAATACTGATAGGAAGCTATCGAGGGTTCATGCAGCAACCCGTCGATTAGATTAACGATTGGTACAAGACTAAAGCTGAGTAGCACGAGTAACTGGAGAAAATAGTAACACAAGGTCTTTACTATGAACTTAAACACAACGGCCGAAATCGATTGGTGATGGGGCGTCGACGTGAGGAGGGAGGATTGTTTACACTGGGCGTTGCCACGGCAATTGTCGATAAAAGGGTGGTCGGTGGTCGGATAAATGCGAAAGTGGGAATCTGATGAACTGGGGATAAGTGGAACATTTCTTGTCCATATTTGACCATCACGACCATATCGAGCTCATGAAGGTTAGTCCTTTTCGCATTTATGCAAATGTCGGTGAGGATATTTATCTGACGACGATGTATTACATATACGCCTCTCTATTCATGGTGCGAATCGACTGCGCGATTTCTTTTGGATAGCTTCGATCGGATCCATTTGCTTGTTGGACTGCGAGTGGTGGACTCGGCCCGTACCTCGTGCTGAAGGGCACTGAAAGTATTCAGGAACACCAGAATCTTATCCAATTCGCGCCTAGACAGAGAACCCTTGATCCCTCAGTCCACAGATGCTCAGGGGTCCTATCTGTGGATGAGTGCTGGCTGTTCATTCGCGACGCAGAAACTTGGTTTATCGTTCTACTGGCTGGTAGTTCACCCCCACTCCAGAGCGATCGAGATTCCGCAAGGGGTTTTCCTACAACCGTACGGAAGTACAAGACTCGAATTGGTCGAGTCAGATTGAAGCAATTTACTCGAGTTGTCGCACGGCAGACTCGTATCCCAGATACGGTTGAAACGGCTTGAGTAACGGCAGTTAGGCCTGCACTATCCTCGCACGAAATTGTGCAACGACGAGATTCGGAGCCGCCCAAAAAGTCCGTCTCAATGGAGGGGCACAGTGCATATCGTCAACGTGAATATATTCTTGGGGTCCAATTATAGACGTCTCTAATAGATATATACCTAGCAGCTGCTGCAGGGACATCGATTGCCAGGTTTATTCGGCAGTGAAGTTGGAAGTTGGCCATGACAGCGCGCAACTTCCAAGGTTCTTTGGACGCTATGCGGCGGGGTGAGATTCACTTGGAGGGGTATTTCCGTCTTTACAGATAAGCCCGCAAATTTTCTTACTTTCCTTTGGCTTTCGTTCTAAGGTAATTTGACTTTCTTCTTTACATCTATCTGGACGTTGCGTTGCCTAGGTCCTCACTCAAATAACATTGGGAAGCCAGAAGTCTAAAGACTTCAAGATACAACCAACCCATCAAGATGGGCGACGCCAAAGAACAAAGTGAGTTCGGGCTTGCCCCACATGCCGAGCAAACGCTAATGGTTGATCACAGATGAGCCTACCCCGGAGAATATGACCATGATGCAAGCCTTTGAGTGGTATGTTCCTGACGATCACAAACATTGGCAAAGACTTCACGACGTGATCTCTTCGCTCAAGGCCACCGGCATCGACAACATCTGGGTTCCTCCCGGATGTAAAGCCTCGTCGCCTTCAGGAAATGGTTATGATGTTTACGATCTGTATGATCTTGGGGAGTTTGACCAGAAGGGAAGCAAGGGCACAAAATGGGGAACGAAAGACGAGTTGCTCAAGCTGGTCAGCAAAGCCAACGAAGTTGGAGTTGGCATTTACTGGGATGCCGGTACGCTGGGCCCCCTCTTATTGATCCTTGATAACACTCTACGAATCAAGCCTTTGGATGTATCTTCGAAGGTTATCCAACTGGCTTGTTTTGTCATCCTTGCAAAGTTCAAAGTTGTCTTGGACAATATGGACGTTGTTTTCCGAAATTGTCTTAGAATCTTTATCCGTCTCTCAAAATTCAAGATTGTTTTAGAGAATATAAAATATACTAGAAAGTGCTAATATTTTCTAGTTCTCAACCACAAAGCCGCAGCCGACCACAAAGAAAAGTGCCGAGCACAGGAAGTTGACGCCGACGACCGTACGAAGACGGTGTCCGACCCATACGAGATCGACGCATGGCTTGGGTTTGACTTTCCTGGTCGTGGTGACAAGTACTCGAAACAAAAATATCACTGGTATCACTTCTCCGGAACCGACTACAATGCAGATAATGAAAAGACGGCAATCTATAAGATCCTGGGCAACGATACGAAAGACTGGGCGGATTCTGGAGAAGTTGATTCGGAGAAGGGCAACTACGATTATTTGATGTTTGCGGACCTTGATTATGATCATCCCGAAGTTGAGGCTGACGTACTCAATTGGGGAGGTTGGTTAGGTGATCAAGTGACACTCAAGGGGATTCGCTTCGATGCTGTGAAACATTTTAGTGAGGACTTCCTGAAGAAGTTCATCACTCTTATGAATGGTAAATACGGGGAAGGTTGGTTCTTCGTTGGCGAGTTTTGGAAGGACAGCTTAGATGATATGCGGAAGTACCTTGACAGAATGGGCAGAAAATTTAGCTTGTTCGACGCGCCTTTGGTACACAACTTCAGCTCATTGTCCAAGACCGAAAATGCAGATTTACGAACTGTATTCGACAACACGCTGGTCAAAACGGATCCTGTTAATGCAGTGGTATGTCCCCTTATCCCGAAGCGAAATTAATTTCTGACATATCAGACTCTTGTAATGAACCACGACACTCAACCTTACCAAGCCCTCGAAGCTCCCATCGAGCCATTCTTCAAACCTCTCGCCTACGCACTTATCCTTCTTCGCTACGACGGCTACCCCTGTCTCTTCTACGGCGACTTATACGGCATCAAAGGCGAACACCCCTTCCCACCTTCCTGCGGCGGCGCCCTACCGAATCTAGCTCTCGCGCGCAAATTGTACGCATACGGTGAACAGAAAGATTATTTCGACTACGCTACCTGCATTGCATGGGTGCGATACGGGACCTGGGACCGTCCGTTCGGCTGTGCTGTCGTATTGAGTAATGCGGGGCCGGGCGAGAAGAGAATGTATGTTGGGGAGGTGCATGCTGGTGAGCAGTGGACGGATGTTCTGGGGTGGGAACAGGGAGAGGTAACGATTGGAGAAGATGGATTTGGAGTTTTCAGGTGTCCAGGAACGAGTGTGAGTGTTTGGGTTAATAAGGATGCAGAGGGGAGGGATAAGTTTGGGAAATTGTAAGTTCCTTCTTTGACTGTTACAGTGGTGTGTATTCGAGGCTAATTTGAAACTTAGTGATGATAATATCTACAAGGAATAGACAGATCATCGGTTGGATAGACGGATTTGCGAGGGCGTCGTTGGTTGGTTAGGCTTCTGAGATATCCTAGATAGAGAGAATTGATAGACATTGAGATAATTCTGCTATGCGCAGAACAATTTAGAGGTGCTAGTGTGGCCTTGCTATCTACTTTCCTTCATACTGTGAAGTGGAATATTTATAGACATGGTTTCTGGTGTCTGATAGTATCTATCCATGCTGGAATCCTTCCCGGCTTTAGTTAGCCGTGGCCTCCGCAATCATACCCTACATCACAAGTCTGTCATCTTCCCAAATACCAAGTAATAGACGATCAATACTCTCATGTGGAAGACTGAAGCAGATAAAATTGTCCTTGCTTTCGGAACTTGGGTCAACGATATACCCTTTTGAAAAGCAGAAGGGTGGTATGAAAACCCAAGATTCACTTATTTTCTGTCAAGAAATATCTCTAGAATGGAATGGTTGGTTTCTAGGGAAACAGTGCTAGTCAGGACAGTGTTCCAGTAGTACATCAGAGTATTTGCTTCTCAGGGCTATGTTGTTGAACCAGTATGTATATGGATTCTTCCATGATTCCTTCCATCAAATCGAGCTAGGGCGTGGATGGTCTACCCCGCGCTGTTGGCTGGTGCCATCCTGGCAACGAGTTGACACACGGGGCTGCTTTCCACGGAGGCTGAAGATCTTGGCAACTATCCATGACAATCTTTTCTATTCCGCTTGACTCCGTGATGGAGAGGAAAGAATATACAGGAATGATTTTCCTCTTGCAAATTTCTACATCGCATCATACCGGACATTCTTTGATAATGTTAGTTGTCCCTCTTGTTTTGCCAAACTTCTGAATGTAGTCCTTCGTTGATGCTTAGATTCCAGCAGTGCAATTGCTCTGATCCCGCTCAGGATCAACTCCAGTTCAGCCAGTTCTCTGAAAGTGTCACGGGCGAGAATTATCGGACTGTGATTTGATGTTGAAGTGTTAAAATCTAAATTTAGAGGCGGCACGACGGCTGCAGTCAGCTGTGCGTTACGGTCAATACTTCGCGTATACCACCCCTACATCTCAATTGATGGATGCCTAATGGGCAATACATACCACTACCGCAATGTCCGGAGCATGATATAAAAGCTAAGATGAATCAATTAGTATCGAATTTATCTGTATCTTCTACACCTATGCATGTAAATTGAATCCTCAATCGTGATGGCCTCTCGACTCCACAACGAAGAACCCAGATCGTTTTACGATCGCTACGACCTCCGATACGACCGCGCGCCCAGCAGCCGCTCCTCAGACGAACTCGACAAAACCAGCAAGGAAATCCGCGCCCATTATCAAAAACTCGAGTTCCTCCGAAAATGCACCACCCACCTAATCGGCGTGCTCGCTGGGGGTAAGATCACCCGCAACCCAGACCACCGCGCTTTTCCCCAGCGAAACGATCGACCCAACGAGCGGGACACTCTTCTTCGTGAGCAGGCGAAGATCAATCAATGGGAAATCGATGTAGCGGAAAAGGAAGTGTGTGCTCTGATGAGGGCTATCCTGCAAATTCGCTCATTATCCGCAGTGCGCCTGCCAGCGCAGGATTTCCTGTTGTATCGTGTACATAACACATCGACGAAATGTCTGCATGATCCCAGCACTGGTATCCGCTGCACGGCGTGGGCGGATACGCTCCTGCTAGACAAGGTGGAAGACCCAGTCGGGACGCGGTTCCGAAACCATATGAATTTCAGCCATCACCCTTCGCCGTACATCAGCGTCCATACATCTGCAGCGCGGATGGTGAAGTTGATTCTCAGTTTCGGGAGCGCGTTTACGCGGGATGCGACCGCGAGGGTGTATGTGATTTCGTATGAACGGCTATGCAGACTGGGGATCGAGGCTTGGTGTTCGGACGATGGGATTGGGA